>CCAG010010747.1:0-139714 GCA_001077435.1 Glossina morsitans morsitans | reverse complement strand
ACTTCAGAGTATAGTTTTTGGTATCTTGTATTATGTTAGGCTACTCTTCAACTACACTGGATATATTCCTACTCCGATCTTTACGATCAATATCTGCGGACTTACGTTATATTGAGTGGGAATTCAAAACTTTCTTATGGCCAGGTGTTCATTATATGGTCAGAGATATGGATCAGATTTGTAGGTTTTCCAAATTTAGTACATGTACCCTTATCTTTCCATATTTAGTTCAAAAATTACAGAACTAGTTTGATTCTTTAAGCAAACCTTTCGGTTGTAAGATATGAAAAAGAAAGAAGTAAGAAAGTTACATTCGTCAGCGCTCGAATCTCGGATACCCACCACTATGCTTTTCGCATTCTACTCTCCAAGGTCTATTATTTGATACCCATATCGCTGATATTGCCAAGAAAAAATTAATCGCGATGTCTACCATATTCATTTTAGAATTAACCCATTTTTTGGCAGATAATATATATCCATTTGAGGAATGTACAAAGTAGTTTCAAACATTCTGTCCTGTTTGGCTTATGATAAATAAGCATAGAACCTCAAGGAAGTGAAAAAACAAAATTTAATCTATTTTAACTTTGCGTGAGCATTCCCGATTTTTTCCATTTTTCCACGTAAAGAATAGATTGCTTCGTAAAGTAAATATGCGAAATTTCAGCCTTCTAACTTTTATAATTTCTGAGTTACGAGCAAATTTTTAAAAAAAAAAACGAAGTTGCGTTCAGTTTACGCTACACTGTGGGCTTCTGCTCTGATTAATTTGGCCCATTTTCAATACCAACATGCGCGCAGAAACTTCCAATGTTTCTACCAAATTTTATGTCGATACATTAATTTTTGCGAACAGGAGAGTGCCAATAACAAACACCACAAAGACACACAGACGGACAGACATGGCTAAATCAATTCAGAATTTCAGGATGAACAAGAATTTGTATACTTTATAGGATCTCTGAAGCTTCCTTTTGGGTGTTACATACATTATGAAAAAAAAACAAACAAAATGTCTATACACCCAACTTACTGTGGTATGAGTATAAAAATTAAAAATAGTTACTAATTGTTAACAGGACTTAATGATAGCCCAAACCTTAGATCTTAGAATGCATGTACTTGAGAGAATCAAATTTTTCTTTAGCTGAACTTTAGTAACGAAGAGAAAAATTTGGTATTAAACATCAGCATTGATTAGGGGGAATATATAAAGATTTCATAACGTGATGAAATTTGTAGGAAGATTGAAGCATGTTCATTCTTGTTCAAAAACAGCATACAAGCTGTTATGGTGTACTCTTCTGCAAACTGGTTTTAAGGCGACGAGAGTAAGATAAAATAAATGTTTATTTAAACTCTCTTCATGTTTAATTGACTAAATGTTTTTTTGTTTTAAAAGAAAAAAACGAAACGAAAATGACAGAAAAATTGGACGAACCTTTTTCTTTAATACATTTCGTGTATATATATATATATATATATATATATATATATGTACGTATACATGTATGTGTACATGAATGTATATGTAATGGCATTAAATGCAGATGTTGTGTGTGTAAGAGAATCGAGGTTAATGAAAGGGTTACGCAATTTATATCCAACTGTGCGCATGCGATCAAGTGCACATGCATTTTAAATAGAAAAATTGAGATCAAACGTGCTTAATCATGTTTAAAAAATTTAACATTTGAGGTCATTAATACTAGTATACTAGTATAAGATATAACATAATAAGTTATGGCAAGCGCTCGCAATACGCAGAAGAAAGTGAAGACAAACGGTTTAACGTAGGGTCACACTGCTGCTAAGTAATGACATTTTTTCTCGTAAGACGTATACCTATTAGTGTTGCTAAATATCCAAGCAAGGCTTTAACTTCTTCGAATTTTTTCTTATTACTCGAATTATGGAAATTCAGGTATCAGCGAAGTTAGTTGATAACATACACAATTTATGAACAAACGATCATTTTCGCTTTCTTTCTAAATCAAAGAGCCGAGAAATGTTGAATTTGAATTAGTTAAATTGGCGAATCAGATTCTTATTTTTTTTTTTTTTTTTTTGCCATATAAAGGTTGAATGAGGGGCACGTATTCAGGTATCGAGCAGTTTGATTGTCTCGAATTTTCTTGATTAAAACTAGGTAAGTAAATTGTTTGTTATTTTCTCGAATTCATCATCATATCACATTTTTTTTTTTTTTTTGTGGTCACTAGGCACGCTCTGTTCATTCAACCTATGTAAAGAATTTGCTTTCCATATGACCTTCCGCATAAAGTTCAGTTTCTTTGAGGGACTACCGGTAACATGCTATCAAGGCCATCTAAACCCATTCTGAGGATGTTTTTGTAGATTATGCTTATCTCAAACTTAATATGACCTTTAGTAAGATCTTTAATATAAGATCCATATCATATATATCTATATATAACAAAATTTCGAAAATTTTGCAAAACTGCAGCTTATATAGTAAACGCTTCTTTGCCGTCGCTTATTAATTTTTAGAAATTCTTTTTCGGACGAAGAAAGGTGAGTTATTGTTCGATCAAAGGGAATCTCTATCGTTTACCTTGACTCACTATACTGAACTAGAGCCCACCACCAAATACTAAACAGCACTTCGCTTAAGACAGTTATTCATACAACAACACTTTTTAACATGAGGCGTTATATGGGAAGTGGTCGAAAAAGTGGTCTAAGTGGTTATGTACATAGCAACGAAGTATAATTTTTGATAAAACACAATATGAACGATAAAAAAACCAACACAAATTTATTAAACGATGTGGGGTATTGCATTTAAAGGTCGGCCTTGCCCTAATATTTCAATTTAACTTGTTTTCGTTTATTTATTTTGCCTTTTGTAAGTTTTACTCGACAGTCAAGATCTCGCAAATATCGAATTGTTGCTGCAAAAAATAAACAAATCTAATGTTGTCTTTATTCACGCTGACTAATTTTCTTAAGAAAATGTCGGGGAAATGCCTATAATATGTGGATAAAAAAGAAGTTGCAGAGCGTGTGTAGAGAAACAGACAAAAACATAAATCCATGACTTTTAATATCATCATCGTCATCACTTTCCATCCGACAGCGTAATGAGATCCATGGTATAGCATGTGCATAATGTAGTTATGTGATGCTCTATTTAGCATTTGACCTTAAAGTTGCCGGTACGTTCAGCGATCAAAGCAGTAAAAGAAAAGCAAACTATTGAAAGAAACTAGCCATGCTGTGTACAAAGCATGGCGATGGTAAATCCATATATCGCTATGTTCGTTTACGCTGAAAGAGCGAAGCGTAAATGTATCCATTGAGAGAAAGAGCATCCATACAAGAAACAGATGCCGCTTTTTAGCAAATAGTGTTCGTACAAAATTGCACTAAATTGCATTGGCCTTAGGTTTTTTTTTATGTCGCGTTGCGTTTGCTTTTAATTATATGTGACGAAGTTCACGAGGAGTTATATATTGTACCGCAAAACACCCTAATTTCGTCTTAAGGAAGTTAATTTCTAATTTAAAAAAGTAAATAAAAAAAATAAAGAGCATCGCAAGTAGGTCTTTAGTAACATGAACAAAAAAAAAAAAACAGTTTTACTTCGCTCGCTTATTCATCGTTTTCTATTTTCAGTTTTTTCGTTTCGTTTTATTTTTATGTTTTTTTTCCTGCCTCCAAAGTATGGCTTTCATATGTTGCCGTGTCTGTTAAGAATACAGTTGGCAACACTTTGTGTTACTATTGTTGCTGATGCTGTTGTTGTTAAATTATTATTATTTCGTTCTTTTTTTTTTGAAGAGTTTCCTCTTCTTTTCCTATCCAACGAAATTACACCTAACAAACTTCTAGCAGTTGCAATGCATTTTTGAGAGGAAAAACAAAAAGAAAATAAGGCGTAAAAAGAGGAGTAACGTCTTCTGTATGCCGGGTGTTTTTCGTTTATAAATTTTATATGTTGCATACGTGCATGTACGTTGCATGGCTGCACACGAGTTTAAATGTTAGACATGCCACAGCTCTGCTTCACAAATAGCAAGCATCCAACTACACGATTACATATGCACACGCATACATGATTAAATACATATATACGTAATATACACAAAACGCACGCACACACACACACACACACACACACACACGCATATATGATATACATGAATATATATATGAACATCATTGAGCATCGCATCTAACCACTGTTACTACTACTGCTTTAGCGATATGTATTCGGTTCGTGTTGTTGGTTGTTGTGTTATGGTAAGACTAATGCTAATGTTGTTGCTGCCGCTGTGTTAGTGATACTGATGACGTTGGATTTGTTGTTGTGGGGCTGCCTTTTGCCGATACTGCTTCTTTGTCGTACTGAAATCACTTGATAGGTCAGCGACCTAATAGAAGCTGCATAATTGTTAAATATACGCGTGCAACGTATTCGCATACGCTCTTCACCTCATCTCTGTAATAACAACAACAACAACAACAACAACAATAACAATAATAAGAGCAAAACTGATGCTGTTGTTAAAGTAATGTTGCTGCAGTTGATGGTAATGGTTACTACTGCTTTGGCTTTGCCACTGTTCATGGTATTTTTTCTCTTCTCTATCTTTTGCGCCCTTTTTTTGCATATGTATGTAAAACCATTACTTGATATGATGTATTACACAGAAAGAAAATCCCTCAAAAAATTATTTTTTTAATAATTTTTTGTTTATTTTCAACCCGTTCCCAACTTAGCATCGAAACGGATTTGCGTTAATTTAAGTTTTAAGTTGATTTGCTTGCTTAGTGATGGACAATTTCCGTTTTGCTATTCTATTACATGTAAGAATGTTTTGCGCTCTTTTAAGCTTGCAAGAGACTGTCGGCTCAGAGAAGATGCTTGAATAAGAATATGTGAAAATCTGTCATAATTTTCTTGAGTGTATTTTTTTCTGAAATGCAATGTTGACTACCCTGCGTTTGTATGTGGGTTGACTACCCTATAGAGTGTTTGTGTGTGAACATGTATGTGTATTCGCCATATTTGTGCGGTTGTATATTTATTGCTATTTAAAATATAAATTATGAAACGAAGACTCTTTTCTTATTCTCCTCATTCATACACAACATACGCATACAGTACACATATACACACGCACAAACACACACACACACACACACACACACATCAATTCATGCATACAACTACACGTACAATCATCGGGTTCTTAAGGGCAATTTGCGCATACAAAGTTATAGTTATAGCATAGGTATAGGTTGTGTTTATTTATTTATTTATTTTTTTCTTTTTTTTCTTAAAGTTCAGTTTAGTTTATTTTATGGTTTTATGATACACACATCATTACACACCCATGCACATATAGTTAACCATACAAATGCATGTTATTAGAATAATTATTATTCATCGAAGATAAATGTTGGTGATGAGCAATGTCAGCTGAGAAAACAAACGAGAAAAAAATTTGGTTTAGATTTTCTGGTTTTATTTTCGATGCGCATAGTATACGATAACATGCAGCGATTCTTTGACAGGATCATTTATTACGTCAAACGACTTAAATTTTGATGCATGTATGTACATAAACTTGAAGATATATAAAAATCCGTCGTATTGGTTAACAGATTTTATCTGTATTTAACTTTGTCTTGTCATCGGATTGAAAAACTGGATTTTATTAATTTTGTGATGAATCGTAGGTAGGAATTATTTTTAGAACTTTTACTTCAAGCAATCATTTCAAGCAAACAGGACTACGAAGAGCTACAGCTTACAATATGATTTTAAGCACTCTTATCTTAGTAAATCCTTACATACTTACCTTGGACAGTTTAAGCAATTCTTACAATTTATCACTATGATGTATTTTCTTATTGTTCCCGCTTCTTGCATTTAATCCAAAATTCAATAAGTCTGCGATTTGACGCCTATACCGCCTATATGATTTCTGCATCAAGCGACACGTGCGAAAATTTCACGGCGTTGTGACAATTAATTTACATATTACAGTGGGCGTAGTGACAGCAATATCGTTATTTTCGAAACAGTGCAAAATTCTGAAAATCGTTTTTTGATTAAACGTTGCTTTTGCATTGGTTTGGAAGAAGCTCTGGCGACTCTTGGCTTGATTCTTGAAAGATAAATTGGTGGGTGGTTTGTTCATTTTAAACAAAGTTATATTGCCACCGACGATGTTGAACGCTCTAATTTTTCCAAACCGGCATATGTTCCAAAAAATATAAAAAAATCCACTAAATCATTTTGGAAGACCGGAAATTGAAGTTAGATGAGATATGTGACATCTTACAGATATCGAAAGACAGCCTATTCATTATTTTGCATGGATATTTATTCAAGAGGAAGACCCGTTGAAAGTGAGCGTAGCGTTTACTTACTTTTGATCAAAAAAAAAAAAAAGCGTTTTGAAACCGTTTAAACGAATTTAAAAGCGTTTTTTATACGATGTGCGACGAAAGATGAAACATGAAATCATCGCTACACTTCGGAATCAAATCGGCCAATAGCCAAATGGACAATGACCGGTTAAAGCCTTCCAAAACAAACAAAAAGAGAAAGGGAGGTTACGGCGTCCGCATATTCGGATACGTACGGTATAACATTCATCGACTACCTGTAAAGGGGACAATAGATCAATAGTGAATATTATGTAGTATTGCAAGTACGTTTGAATGGCGAACTTGTAAAAAAGCGACAAATTAGACCGGAGAATTATTGAGTCACTTGATACTGAAGGAAACAAATGTGGATATGTAGAAATGAATGTGAAAGTAACTTAGAACACACATTTATAATTTTGAAATACTCAAACCTTTGCATTTAGAAATTGTTTGAAATGTTTTAAAATTTCAGCGAAAGTTCAAATTCAATAATTTATGACTTAGTCGTTTGGTTTTTTTTTTAAACCTGTTGATTCATGCGATTTTTCACACAAATAGCGTAGACTTAAGTTCATATGAGGTCCGAATACGCAAGTTTGTCTATGGAGACATTTGTTTGGTTATCCACTTTTCTTTCTTCAAAAAGAAGAGTTCCATGTCCAGTTTAAAGAGAAAGCAACATAGGATTGATTTTTGCCTTGGCATCAATGCAATCCTTGATCATCTTATCACGTATACATACGATGAGAAGAGAAATTTTGTAATTTTGTCCTTGTTTTCACCAATTCAAGGGCAACTGTTTCATGATAAGCGTAGTCAGTGAAATAATTCGCTACAATGGCAAACTTATAGTGGTATTAGAAAATATTAATTATGAACTATCCGCCTGAGTGGCCGAGTAGGCAAAAGTCTCGACTAGCAATTCAATGGTCATGGGTTCAAATCTCAAGTGCGGTAGAGTTTTTAATAATAATAATAATAATAATAATAATGATAATAATAATAATATTAATAAAAATAAAGCCGAAAGCCTTAGATGCTAGTGCTTTAAGACTTTATTTAGTGTTAGAATTTATTCTCTGGCTAAATTAATAAAATAATAATAATAATAATTATGAGCTATTTAGAAACTAAAATTTGAAATCAATTTCAAATAAGAATGATTTTAAAATTTCTTTCTCTACAAAATGAACTAACTTCGCATTCAAAATGAACGCCTCATCTAATGAAAACTAAACTAAAACATCATTAACGCGTTGAGGTAATTTGCGTTCACTTTGACAATAGTTTTTTTGTACATCTGGTACTGTAAAATTAGTTTTCGGTTGCTAACGAGATATGTAGTCAAGATTTTATCCAAATTGCATAATTACTCCCAGTCCAAAAATTCCTTTCATGTTCAGAATAACTGTTGGAGAGTATAACGACTGCAGCTTTCTTTGTAATTGCCATGCCATACCATAAAGAAACGTTCTTTGTGTGAAGTAGGAAGAGTTTTCGAATAAATAGAGCGTTTTGAGGAGATGCGAATCGAAAACATGCTCATATAAATAACATTTTAGGTCAATGTTCGATGAGACTTTGAATTGATTTAGATCTGCTAGCCCATCTTTCTAAAGGCTTGTTTCTTCTTCTATAAATTAATGCAAGACGTTCGAGCTTCGCATTTGTGTTGCCGATTCAATTCCATTATAAACAATTTGAATTAAACAAAAAAATGTAGAATAGACGCAATTAAGGTAAAGTTGTAATCTTCATACATTTCCTTCGGGCGCAGCATGTCGGGGCGAATATAGTTCCGCCGCAAGCGCCGTCTACAATGCAAATGTTCATTTATATGTCTGTCCATCCGTCTACCTCTTAAGGTCACCATTACGTTGTTAACGTAACATACATAAGATGAGACATTACCTCAATTTTTTTTTTCTTGCTTTACAAGCATCTGCTTGAGGTCAACAACCAGTGAAGTCGGTTAATGGGTTGCCTCGAAATTAGCAACGTTTCGAAAACTCTAAGTTCATCTTAGAGTTATGCACACAGCAGCATTTTCTGTTACAATGTGACGTTTGTTGTTGTGACCTGTCGTGCTTTTACTAATCAAATTATTTTTTTAACTATAATATGCAAAGTGTGCGCGTACGTACGACAAATTGTAGCTATGTACGCGTTTGAAGCCTTTCATAAAACTTGGTGCAATATATTTTTATTAATGCCAATGTATTCTGATTTAACGAAAAGTAAGTAACAGAAAATGAGTAAATAGATGATCGGCGTGAAAAACATTCTAAGGCGAAGACAATTTTAGTATTTATCATTCTTACTCCTTTTTTACGAGAACCCAATATATTTCTATTACTGCTATTATTTTTTTAACTTTTCTATGCAAGCAGTAAGTGCATGAATAGATAAATCGAAGCAAAAACCTGTTCTCTTTGTTTTGTGTGTGCACCAACACAATAAATCTCGTACTCTTAAAATCAAAATTAGAAACAAAAGAAATTAATTTTATATATAACTTACTCTCTCTTACTGTTTTCCATCAACATTTTCTAATATTTGTTGTGGTTTCTCTTTTTTACATTATTACCTTTAAAAGATTTATAACCGCACAATCATGAACGTAAGCACAGATGCATACATGCACCTATAGATACTTTGTTTATATTCTCAACATTAAGTTTTTTCGTATGGATACAGATACTCTGCGAAACAACAGTAACAACAGCAAGTGAAAAATGATATTCATGTGACAACGAATCTTGAGCACCGTCTAAATTTTCGTTTACTTTTCATCAAAAATTTCACAACTAAATGTAAATTTTTGAAAAGAAATTAGCCCTTACTTGAAAAGTGCTACAATGTACGGCGTGATTGAAATAGAACTATGATAGCAATAGTAACGTGAATGATTATTGAAACTGAAAACTTGTTTTATATGGCCAGTGTGCGTATAGTCTGAATTTGTGTGTATTTGGATAAAAACTAATGCTTATAGAAAACTTATGTATATTTCAATTTGTATGTGTTTTCTTTTTATGTTTGTCGCAAACGTTATGCGAAATAATGTATTACCAGTCTCTGACGGGTGAACATGTCAACAACAGCAGTAAGAGTTAAACTTGTGTAAAATATGAATATCAAAACAAAATAAACGTAAAAACGAGAAAAGCCTGCAATCGTGTGTTTTGTTTTGCTTAAAGGTTCGTTAGTGTTTATATTTATAAAGATGTGTAGAGAGATATAGAAGAAAAAGAAAAAGAAGAAGAAGAAGTAAGTAAGTAATAAAAACTCACTAACACACACGCAAATCAACGTGTATGCTCTTGCATGTGTAGGCATGTATTAGCAAGCATACCTATAGTGATGACAAGCAACAACAGAAAAAGAGAGAATAAGTCAAACAATATGGGAACAATAAAGAAAGAGGCTCGTTTGGTCTTGTCGTTGCCGTTGTAGGTACATTTTCATATGTATAAAATAATAGAAAAAAACTGAAACGCATCCACAAGAACAAGTATATTATATTATATATAAATATACGTCTACATGCGGAAAGCAGCGAAGAGGTGCAGAAGAGATGTGTATACGGGACTCCTACTCTGAGATTCTTTGTTTAGTTAAATTTAAGTTTTACGTATGTAGAAGGAGATGTATGCACATGCATAGGCTTGACTAGTTCAACTGACTGATTGCTGGCTTCACCAGTCATTTACTTTTTTTGTATGCAAACTCTCGTTCTCTTTCTCCCTTTTTATTTACTGTATATTCTAAGGCTGATTAAACTAAAACTAAAGAAAGAAAGAAAAAACAACAACAAAGCCGAATAGAGTATTGTTGTAGGCACACATACGTGTGTAGAAGAGTGCAAAATTGTTCATGATTTCTGCGTTCGCTTTCTTTTAATGAATACCCTACAATTTAAAAGGGCAATAGCATGCCGTATCATATGTTAATCAAAAAAATGTCTTAAACACATAATGATAAAGGAAAGGGAAAGATTTTGAAATACAAAGTTTAGAAAGACCACATTTCCGAAATATCTCACCGTAATTTCGCAACATCTCTTTCGATCGGCTTTTTGAGGTGACATGTTTAGTTATATGAATTTAAAAATGGATAAAATGGAAGGCATTATTCTTTAGTAGCAATGTGTAGTGTATTAAAATTTCGCTTTAAAGAAAATTGCATTCGTTTTTTTTACATATAGTTATCACGTACGCTCCACATACATATACAAACACATATATTGATTACATCTTTCTCTCTCTCGTAACGCAGGGATTTCTGAGTTTTAGTGCTACTGCCGCTGCATCTATCTGCTTCTAAATATATAAGTATGTAAGTGACTATGTGTTTATATGTGTTTGTATTTATATTAAAACTTCTCATCTTTGGGTAAACGGTGTGCGTGCATGAGCTTGTATATATTTACTGGAGTGTGTGCAAGTGTTTGTTGCGTGTAGAATGCATGCATGCCTATACGCGCAACTTTTTGTCTTATTACTGCGGTTTGTTGTCGTGTATCTGCTTCTTTTATTATTATTGTATTTATTATTTTTTTCCCAATTTCAATTCTCGGTTCTGTAGCTGGCGCATTCTGTGTATGCTGCATCGTACAAGTGTGTGTTAAAAAGCATTTTACGGCTGTGTGTGTTTATGACTGCTGTTTTATACGTTGCTCCACAATATACACGGACTACCTCGAGCGCCAGCAGTTGATTTCGAACAACGAAGCGAGTAAGACGTGTGTTGTTGTAATTTTATACTTTCGACGACGTTTTAAGTGCTTTTTGTTAAGAATAAAGAAGAAAAATAAACATTTAACAAGTAAATAATTTTTACATATTATTTAGTGAATTGTTGACATTTATGAGATTCTTGTTTTATTTTGTGCAAAGTTTGCAAAAAAGAAAAACGAAAGTTTAAGTTTTCTTAAAAAAAAAAAAAGAAAAGTAACTTTTTATATATATATATATACAAACGAACGGCTATTATTAATAACAGAAAAGAAATTGTGCATTAATTAGAAAAAGAATTAATGAAATTAAGGAGAAATTAAATAAATAAACAAAAAAACCTCTTTACCTAATGTGGATGGTTTAAATAAAATAAAAACAATGTTTTTATTCTTTAAAAGACTATACTGAACAGTGTGTTTTGTTATGAAAAAAAGATACACTACATATATGTATATATGTATATATGTATATATATATATATATGTATAGGCAAACAGATTAACTAAACTTTATGAAATAAAAGTGAAGGAAAAACTGGACAAAAATTAAAAAAGATACTGAAAATTTATTAAAAAAGATTCCGGTTGTGATTGTTTTTAAGCGATAAAAAATATAGACAGTCGCTGAAGGTTTTGTTTTCTGGGGTGTTGTTCACCTTGATTAACTTTCGCTTAAAACACACATATACAAATGGCTGTGCCCTTTTATTTGCCGGAGGGTGGTGCTGACGATACAGTCGCGTCTGCTGCGGGCTTAGCATCCGATGGCACTGGCAGTACCTCCTCATCTTCGCAGTCATCACCCAATACCACTTCATCAGCTACTCAGACACCAATCCAAAGTCCCCTGGTGCCCGGTGATTTGGTAATGGCGTTTTGTGAGGCTTTTTATCGTTATTCTATCAACAGTGGTAAGTTCTTTTATTCTTCCTGCCTATCATTTGCCTTAGTGTTTACTTATTACTTTGTTTTTATAAAGGAACTTTTTCATTCTACCAAAAACTCAATAAAATAATCCTTAATTTATTCGTTGTATGATCGTTCTTTGTTACAACGAACTGATTTCCTTAAATATGGAATTTTCTATCTTTCCTTTTCCCTGCATAGATGGAGTGGGAGATTGTTTTTTCATTTTGTCATTTGCTTATAACACTCGCAAAGAGCATTGCCAGTTAATCTCAAAATTAAAGTTCTCTCAATGACGTCTCTGTTCTTGTACGGCCATCTATTGGCGAAACACCTGGAATCCTGCTTTCTTTCAAATTATTAACATCAAAATACTTAAAAGAAACTAACTTACAATTTACGTAATTACTGTCCACATTTAAATCTGGGATATGATATACATGATAGATATATAATATACATTAGTTGACCTAATTTCCAATTTGTTAAGTTATTATATAAGATGTTTTCTAAGGGACATTATATCGATAATTTAAATGATGTATTTGTATATCTAAAAAGTGTTAAGCCTTCCGTCAGAGCCCTTGCAATCTTTTCATCCACTTAATACCCATATATATTGGGGTTGGGTGTAACTAACGTTAGTTACACTTCTCTTTTCGCTCAATACTCTCGGAGCTATCACTATTTATCTGATGTCTGTCGCATTCCGCATACCAAAAACATGTGTATGGTATTTCACAACATTTTGAAATATTTCTTATCTATTTATGCTTAAAAGAGCCCACTTTTCGCATAATAACCACTCAGCTATGTAAATCAGCTGTTCATTTGAAGAATGCTGCAAACGGAGTAGTTTTACTAATAAAAATACGCCGATTCATCATGTGCAGACATCATCAATTGTTCTTTGGTACATCTTGCAAGCAACTGACGATAAATTGCTGCACGCGAACACTATATATGATGGCGGAACGGTGACTAAACTACATTAACTGATCAATAGATTTGGTCGCGTATTTGAATGGTCCCAAGTCAAGCAAAGTGAGAACATTTTTTTTAAAAACACAGCTTTTGATATGGACAGTAAAAGCGATTAATTGATCTGCTGCACTTTGACTTCTTGATAAAAGTGAATTGATCTGGGTTCGTTTTCTAAACTTGAATTCTTTTCTCTGTAATACACAAAATAAGCTCATTGAATGACGCTTTGCCTTTTCTAAAGGGGTTCATACTTTTTTAGTTGTAAAAGATTCACGTCTGCGCAAAACGCTCTTGTCTAAGAAAAAACTTTAGAGGAATAGAAAACTGTTGGAGACTTAAGGTTGTAAATGGTTAACGAGATCTGATCATTTTTGTACGGCATTTAAAAGAGCTGAAAGAGCTCACAGAAAATAAATTTTTAACTCCTAAAGAGGAATTCAAAGGCCATTATATGTAAAATTCAATACAATCATCGTAATTTAATTACCCTACTTTCTTAAAGTTGGTTGATTTTCACGAACGGAATCATTAGAACTTGAAAAAGGCTATCAATTTAATAACGTTAAGGATATCGGATTTCGTGAATAATTGCCTATATCCAAGTCGGCCAAGCTAGAATACTTTATTCTGAAAGTAACTTAAGTAATATAACTTTATGACGTTAAGTTATGCTATCCTTGAAATGGTAATGTCTATTAATACCATGGACATGCTCTGCACATACGTTTTGTTACTACATACATACATTGTAGAAGAATATAGCTATTTAAGACTTGTTATTCATGTCCCGTTTCAGATGTGATTATTCATTGATAAGAGTAACATTATGCATAATTTATTCGCATCAGTCTGTCTGTCACTTTCTATTCAGGCTTTAGTGTCCCAATGAACCCAAGATCAAAGAGAGTTCAAGACTTGAAAATGGGTTCGATCCTTCTCTACTTGGCTTACAAAACCAAACGGAATTTGCTAAAAATTAAGTCAATGAATAAATTAATTTTAACGTTTGTCTTTCTTTCATTAAAAAACGAGAGCAATTAGTATGTCTTACGACATGCAAACGTACGGATTACTTTCTTTCTTTAGTCACTACCTCTTCTTCCCTGGGTCTGGCTGATATATGCATTTTGCGACAAAAGAATCTTTTATAATGTCAGTTAATCCGTGAATTGAATGTGTTTTCGACGTGTTTGGTAAAACCAAAGCAGAGATCAATTGGATTGCTGTTACATAAGTTAAAATAAATAGTAATCAGGAAGGACAATAGGTCGACGGTATAGCATAGATCTGCAGTTAAAGTATTCGAAGGATTTCCTTCATTGGCTAAATGACGTATAGACGGACATTGGGGAAGGGGGGGGGGGGGCGGAGGGTGTTTGGAAACTTAATTTATCGAGTAGCTTCGTTTGGCGCAATTACAATATTTCCTTCCACTTGCATCGTTCGTCATAGATTTTGATTGTTTGCGCCTGATTCTGGAAGTCTGAGTATTATATTAAATGAAGTATTCTATCTTGTGCTCAATATTTCATTAGCTAAAACAAGTACCGTTATTAACTCTATTAAGATATTTAACGGGACCTTCAAAAATTTATGTTTATTAAGTTAAACGGCTTCCAAAATTGATACAACGCAAATATAATCGCGTCAGTTATTATAAGTAATTCATTTTCCACTTTCCATATGACAATAGTAGATATAATATGTGCTATTCTATTATATATAACATATATAAACCGATTTTTTTTAAAACGAAACAAAATTGACTGGCTTTGTTATCATATTTCGAATCTTTTTAACACTCTATGACTTATACGACTTACATAACACTTTGGAGCCATAATTGTTTTCCTAAACAATTACTCCTAATATAATTTACACCGGAAATTATAGTTTAATAGCATAACATAACAAAAAATGATAAAATCTCTCTCTCTCTCTTTCTCTCTCTCTCTCTCTCTCTCCCTCTCGATTGTATCGTCAACTAGAGTACCTGTCGAATTTTAAAACGAAAGTATTATTATTGAAAAGTAGGAGAGCGATTAAATAACTGATAAATTGCAAGAATCGCATAAAAGCGATGCATCCAGCGACTTTTTTGTCCACAATTGCTGCAATTCGCTTTAAAACAATCTTTATGTATAGGTATCTATCGAAACGTATAAAAAAAGTCTTAGTTAGCACAAAAACTTTTTTAAAAAACAAAAAGAAGGGAAAAGAAGAAACGGATGAGTCAGAACAGCGGTGAAAGCAATTAATTGATTATTATGCTAAATATTAAAGGGAATGAAAAAAGAAATACTGAAATGAAATAAAAGAGGCTTATTTGCTTCATAAGAAAAGTAAAAGAATAATAATTAAATGAATTACCTTTAAATTATACTGACTTCTTAGGCACTAAACACATGTAAATGTGAACTTTATTGACAAACATAAAGAACAAGATTTTGTTGAGCTTTAATCCGATTTATTCCCCAGTGTTTATTTCAAAGGAAGTTGCCAGAAGGCGCTGCGCCCGTAGATAGAAGGACTCACTTTATTTCATGATTTCCAGAATTTTTTCCATTCCCTAATATTGGGGAATGCGTACCAGTTTCGCCAATGTTGGCACACTTGTTTACTAATTTCATAATTTATTTATTTATGTGTATATATATATGCATTATTTGCATGATAAGGGTAAGATTGCAATGGACACTAATGTCTCTTTGCTTTTAGAAGTCTTCAAATTATTTTTAATTCGTTATCAGTAGAGATTTCTTAAAGCTGCTCTTATACGCTGCGCTAAGATTGCAAGGTAAGCATACCTGGTAAAGGAGGAGCTATTCTACATTTTTCAATCGTTTCAAGAACGAAGAATTATTTATCAAGGGCCCGTAAATTACTTATATTCTCGATTGTTGTGAACAACGAAATCGACTTCACTTGTTCTTGATGAAAAAGATTGGCTTCAAGTTTATCCTTTCCCTTTCATTACATTAAGCTATAAATCAGTCAATTTTTTCCTAATTCCGTGAACAATAAGTAAAAAAAGCGGCTTTTCTTTCCCTTTCTCCAATTTACAACTCCTGAAGTTTTGAAGTGAACTTGTCTCTATCTTAAACATTTTCCTTGCGCATACATTGAATATTAGCTAAGTTCAAACATTCGTCTATAAATATCTATAAGGCGCAATATGATCTCAGGTATTTCAGGTATCGTATAATGTATTAAATATTAAGGAAATTTCATCGCACTCGATCTAGTGACGTTAGACTTTGAATGGTCTCGTTAGTTGGAGTTAATATTAATAGGTGCTTTTGCATGTATTCTAATCATTTTTTTACTTGAAAGACGCATTTATTGAGATATATCGGTAAAATCGGTAAAATATATATTATTCAAAATAATTTCCATCATTTCCTATAACTTTTTCCCATCTTTCTGGCAACATGGCGATGCCTCTTCGGAAAAATGATATTAGTTTCATGACTCTTCATCAGAATTTCGAGACCGCGTGCCAACCAAGCCATGCTGCATCGATCTGAACAAGTGGTAATCATAATTCCTTATGTCTGGTTTGACAACTTTTGCCACGTATGGCCGTGTGTTGTCATGCAAGTGGATGACTTTGCGTCTATTAAACGCTATTGCTGGTCTTTTTTGCTACAATAAATCATTCACTTTGCTCAATTGACATCGATAGACATCTACAGTAGCAGTTTCAATTAGTTTTAGCACCTCGTAATACACTACACCTTGCTGATTCCACCATAGGCACAGCAAAGCTTTATGGCCATGAATAGACCGCTTCGGTGGCGATGTGAGTGGTCCTGCTCGGCTAACCCGTGACTTTTTACGCTTGGAATTGCCATGATAGATACATCTTTTTTTCTTGCCATTTCAATATGCAAACGTTTTTAGACGCCGAGATTTTTCCTTTTAAGATTATCTCGGATAATATTAATTTTCGAACCCTCTCCTAGCAATTAAGTCATATACAAAAGACGGTGTTTTAATGATTGACAAATTTGTGTGATCGCCTCCATTATGTATGCTTATGTACCTCTGTATGTGTCGTGTTAATAAAAATTAACCAAAATTTCTTATAAACATTCACAAAAATCATGTTAAATATGTTTAGCGTTGAAGGAACATGATTTTACAACGACCGGTGGCTTAGAGTATCAAATGGCGATTCGGCATTCAGTAACTGTACCATTCTCATTTGTTTTTGTTATTTTTATAACGTAGTGTTTACAGTGCATGGTTTCAAAAGTGTGTTTGGCGCGTGCCCCTAAGTTTCTTAATTCTTTCAAGACTTTCTGTAAGTGTTCAATATAAGTTGTAAGTTATTGCCGTTTAATGTGGTCAACACGCCCACGTATTTGCCTTTGCCCACAAATACACACACGCTTACACACACAAACACACACACACACACAGATACCAATAGCTGTACATGTAACTGGCTAAAGCAATAACTGACATTATTTTATGTTGTATTAAATAAAAAAAAGTAAAAAATAAAAATAAATAAATAAAAGTTTACTCGCCTGCTTAACTATATTAAATTTCAGTTGAAGTAAAGTTTTTTTTTTTTTTTTAATTTTTATTTTGATTTAAGAAAAAAGCCAAATTACTATAAGTTTTTTTTTGCTTCTCTATGCTAAATCAATCTGGAAAATCTGGTTTTTGTTGTGTTTACGGCTTCAGTTTGCAGCAGCGTCGGCAAATCAAGTACACATACACATACAAAAGTATTATCCTTAATATTCTGTGAAAAACTTCAAAACAAAAAGCAAACTTGTTTTATACGATTTGGTTGCATTTTTTTTTTTTTTTTTTTCTTCATTCTTGTTTTTGATGGTGTGTTTTCAGTACAAGTTCTTTTAAGTAGTGTTGTTGCTGTTGTTGACCATTACTTTACCTAATTCGTGGTACAGAAAAAAACCAAACATAAATTGCCTTTGGGGTCATTCAATAACTGTGTTTCGCTTTAGTTTTATTTAATATTTTTCTGATGATTATTTTGCGGTACAAATGTAATACACCTTCGATGTATTGCTACTGTTTGCCTGTTCGCCTGCAAGTCTATTCGCCTGTTTCATGCTTGTATACGAGCAGAGGGAGACAAAAGGTTTCTCTTTTTACTTTTTTCAGTTGTTACGTGAAATACATACACTGTGAGTGAGTTGGTGAGTGAGGGACTTGTGATGAGTCATCTTAGCATTATTGTTAGATTCATCATTACTATGCAGACATGGGCTTTATTTATACTTTACACTTAATAATAATAACAACAGCAATCATACACAGACACTCTTTTACTGCTGTTTTCGTTTCTCTTCTTAGCTGACTTTAACAATTTTTAACCACAAAGAACGTTTTCATATACATAAGTGATATGTAAAAAAGTAATTATGAACAAAGTCAGTTATATTTATATACGGATGTGTAATGCACTGTACATACTTATCAAAATTTATGCACAGCAGTAGAATTATGTAATGTTTGTATGCGCTTTCTTTCTTCTCCAGTTGAAGTTTAAGAACTCTCAACAAGAAGTTTTATGATTGCAATACAAATTAAGTTAATTTACATTTCTTGAGATACTCTGACTTTTTTAAAGATTTCAACCTTTAGCTCTAGATGTTACTTCGCTGTACTAAAAATATATATCAAACTTTGTGTTAGGTCACATTTGCAATAAAATAATATATAGGTTTTTCAAGCCCTTGTCACCACATTTGCAGTGTAGTGAATGTGCCTGTGTATGCTTCTGATTAGAAGTCTTTTAAAGTATTACTGTTCATATCCTTTTCCGATAGAGAACGTTAGTGATTTAATGGTCAACTTTCTCTTCAATATAAACTTTAACATGTATATGTTTGTGTATGCAATATAAATGTATATCTCAAGTATATAAACAAATTAAGTGTCGCCTTTATTTAATGTGCTAAATATTTTAAGCGTTGTTGTCAGGCGTTACTTTTTTATGTGACTGAACTGACTTCAGTGTCATCCACGTTTTCTGTATAAAAAACACGCAAAGCTAAAAAAGCCTTAGTACAAAACATATACTCACCTACACTTGCATACATAAAGTCACTGTATATAAAAAAAGGCATTGCTCTTGACTTTGTAGTCAAAGCTGTTGTTTATATCCAGTTTTCATATCTATCCATCATAACATAAAACAGCTGATCTCTGCATAAAAATCTGTAAAGTAAATAGGTCTTTTCACATAATCACATATACATATTATACGTATATATACATAGATATATATTTATATATATATATATATATATATAAAATATATATATATATATTTATGTATAACGTGTGTATGTTTATACATTATATATATATATATATATATATATATATATATATGCATAGATATGCTTACAGTAATTCATATGGGTGTCGCTTGTAAGCCTGCATGTTAGCCTGAAATTCCTTTTCCTTTTTTCTTCCTTCTTCTTCAAGGCAAGTGCAATGTTTTTATTCTTAGTTTGTTTTGCTCGGCAACTTCGTATCAAATTTGTTTCGTTTTTTATCCTTAGGCGGCAGAAAGGAACAAAAAGCTGGGCGCGTACCCAATTTTACATAAAATCTGTATATATATATATATATATATATATGTATGTATATAGTTGCATCCAGCATAAAGGAGCTGGGAAAATATAAAAATGGCGGCAAATATGGCCGCTTGGAAACAGCTGCGAAAGCTCCTCTCTTTAGCTGTATGCGTATGTATATACATATATATGCTATATATATATATATATATATATATATATATATATATGTATATAGAGAAAATTATGGTATCTTTTAGGAGCATAACATATATCTGTGCACGTGTTGTATACATTTTTATATTTGCAACGGGAAATTGTTGGAATACTGTGTAAATCATTTCCCTTGTAACACAACGTCAAACTTATCTGATGATTCAATAGATTCACTATAAAGAAAGATATTAATAGATTCTATTCGATCAATCGTTTACGTTTCTGCTTGTTTTCGTGAACAATATTATAGAAAATTGAACGCTAACCATCTAAAAAAACGCCACGCCCTCAGAAAACTTAAAAAGACTAAATCGGCCTCGAAAAAATCACCAGTTTCATGATACTTCGGCTGCTAGCTTTCCTTATGAAAATAGTGATTTGTATTTTGTTTTTCAAATCCTTTATGTTTGTAAATGATTTCAATCAAGAAGATTTAGGTAAGTAGTTAACAGCGATTTAACTTATTTGCCATAATTGACGGGTATACAAAATTCGCTCCTACACATGTTTAAACCTTTTATTTATATTTCACAACATTTTAACTCTCTTCGGCTTTCTTTCTCTCCCTCTCTCTCTCTTTCTCCTACTCCAATATTTTTAATTTTGCCCAGTTTATAAAATAGAATGTGGAAGTGGTTTATATCTGGCTTCGGTCGAATTTCTTTTCACCCAATTTCTATGTACCATAAGCACTTGAAAATTATAAAGAAGTCAGAAAATTGTTTATTTTAAGTATAGTGTTGCGAAACAAAATGAAAGAGTTCTGATGCCATTTGCATTTCTCTAACGAAATAGTTTCGGACAAATGTTTTCCTTCAACGGAACGATGTGCGATGCGTTCTATAATGTGTTCTCTCATGTGCTGCAAGGAGAATCACAGAGTCAATATAACTCCTCCGGTGGTGGTTATATACATATATAGAAAAAAAAAAAAAAGAATGCCTACCATTTACTTCCCTTTAAACATACCATGCAGAGATCTATATACACGATTTTCCATAACATATTTCGCTTTCGTAATATTTTTTTACGTCCTTTGTTACCATGTGTTTTTCAGTTCACAGTAAACGGTTTACATGAAAAGTGTACAAACGACAAAAATGCAGCACAAAAAAAAAAAAGAAAAAGGGAAAAAGGAATCTCTGCAAAATTTGTTTCCACGTACCACATAAACATGCTTGAACTTGATATACTTTAATAAAATTTCATAGATATCTATATTAATTTACATTCCTTGTAATTGTAACTCTGTTCTCTGACACCTGCTTTGTGAAGTAAATTTTGTTTAAAAAGATTTTCTATAATGTTTTTTTATTCAATTTCATCCGTTTTCCTATTTGTTTTTATTCGTGTAGTTTGTCGTCTTCTTGTCAGCTTTGAAGCTATATGTGCATGGTACGTGCTCAAGTTTTTTTTAACGATATAAAATATTACAAGTCTGCCGCGTCTTAAAATATTTACTTTAGACTTAGCTCAGACTTAAGCAAAAAAAAAAAAAAAAACCGCTTAAATACAGAAACATACAACATAAGGAAACTGCGGTATAAGGAAGTATCTCATGATATCTTTTTTGCACTCGAAATATTTTAAACAAAAGGGCAGAGATTACATTTTTATGCATTATATGTTGTATATATATACATTTGTACAAATTATTCATATCATTTTCGGCTTCTCAAAGCATTTGTGGCCCTAGAGGATGTTTCCAAGTGTTTTATATTCAAACTTTTTAATAATTAGATTGACTTCCATAGAGCTTGATTTTATTGCTTAAGCTAAACCACTAGCTAGATCATTGAGCTAGAAATTTTATTTATAATTATTTTGACCAGTCATATTCTTGGATAAGGGGTAATTAGAAGCTTCTTCATTGTTCGATTTGTATTATTTAGATATATGCGTCGTTTATCAACACTGGATCCATTCAAATGTCTGCTCAAGTTTTCAAAATCTCTATATGTATAAATCTGAATTTATGAATCGATTTATAAATCTGTAGCCATTGTCGCCCCCCCGTCTACAATTGATGGTGGTTAGTGTAAACTGGAAAAATTGACATTGATGACATAATTTTGGAAATTTACTTTAGCATTTGAACAAATTCTAATATTCTTTTTCTTGCGGGTCATTGGAGGACTATCCAAAGTCGCGTATGTATAGTAAGTGAAATGAACAATTTTAGAGAATAAAACAAGAAAGGAGACTTTGCGTGTGTTTCGGATTTCGGTAATTAAATCTGTTTCCCAATTCTTTAATCGATTTCTTCTTTATTTCCTGCTTTTGCATTATGGTGGATAATCATGCTAGAGGAGCGCATTAGAAAGTTTTTGTTTTACTTGCATGAAATATATTTTAATTGCCTACATTTAGGAACATATATAAATAATTAATGCATACACTTCTTCTATTCATTTGATGTGTACTCCTAAAAGAAATGCGCATATTCTCTATACAGATTTTCAGTCAGTTTTACTTTGCATAAGGACATGTTTTATTAAAAAGAAGTAATCAAAGGATTTCCACATATTTATTAAGATCGTCGCTTATTTATTAATTTTATATTTCATCAATATTTATCAAATTTTCTATTCTATGCATCACCGTTTGTAGCACATGGAAATGCGCATCAGAAGTCTCCTCTTAAACGGCATATTTCTTTTTGATTAATAATGATAATATTTACGGTGTTTAACTCATCTATCTTTCTACCCGTTCTGAAAATTTTCGCATAATACGCATAAACTGTGGTAGAGATCTGAACCCTGATACATACGTTAATTACAAAGAAACTACGAGAGATTAAACGCATTCATTAATAGCGCCATTCTGAAGATCAATACAAAAATAGTTTCAAGCATTTCGGTATCTTTTTGATTGGTCGACTTGCCAAGAATCTCAAAATACATTAGTTTCGGCAATGTCCTTTCCACTTGATCCAAATCTTTTCTTATGAAGTATCCTTTTAAGATTTGCCAGTAAGCTATACTCGCTAAAACTTAGATATGGAAACTTTGGTATGTGTGACAGCAGTTAAAATCATCCATCATCATGCTCTTGTTGCTCTGCGGGAAAGTAGGGCAATAATCGTGCAGTCAGTTTTCTTACGCCTAAATTTTGATTCAATATATGACAAAACACATTGTGTGGCGATGTCCTTGGCTTCTGTTATATGTCTTATCTTAATTCAACGGTTATTCAGTAAACCAAAGCATCCAATTCATTTTTAATTTATGTGCAGGCGTATTCGAAACTTAATGGCTTCGCACTTTCACCGTTTCAACAAAACACACACTCATATCGCCCCTTTTAAACAATTTTTGAACAATAATTGCGACTCCAAATATATTCCAAAGGTGCTCACTTCTGAACCTTTCGGTCGAAATCTGTTTAAACAACATGAAAATGAGGAAACACTGTCGAGATATGGCAAAGGAGCGCTATGAGATATACAGTACAGTTAATAACATATTAGCTTCGTATAGAAGACAGAGATACAGAATTTCGTTCAAAGTGGTTTAAGTAAAGCAACATTTTTTCCCATTATTTTAGATTTCGATCAAAATGGGCATAAGCACCGTAAATAGATTGACATATGGACGTAAATGAAAGCCTTATTAAGAAATTTACATATATTTAAAATAAGAAGTTACGTATAACGGGTAGTTTTATTAAAATCATGAAAGTAGGCTAAATTAACCTCGGCGTTGTGATTTTCCGCAAGGTCTACTTGTACTGGCGCATACATTGCAAATATTATTATTACTTTATTTATTATTTTATAATTAATGTTCGCATATATGTTCACACACATATATATATATATATATTCATAATAATAAGAATAATATCCCTTATGAAAACGTATGAAATTCTTATCGTTGTAAATAGAAAAAAATAGTTTTTTCAAATGAATGAAAACGAACTTTTTTATATACCCATTTAACAATAGAATTCATATCTTAGAGTAGAGAAAAAAATAAGTGAAGCAAATAAATAAATAATAAAAAAAAAAAAAAAAATGATGTATTAAGTCAGTCAGTCAGTAATAATTACAAGCGATAATTAACATTTTGCGATAATTAAATGCTACAACAAATACGCAAAGCGAAAAAACATGCCGGTTTGGCCCTGAAAATGAAATACTAACTAACTTATGATGACACAACGTAATAGGCAATTATACCATTGCAATATTGGCGATGATGATGATGGTCGGGTGCGTGAACAATAAGAGTTTTTTCAATTTTCTCAAATTATTTACTAAATTACAGAAACACAATTTTTGTTTACTTTAATAACCGCTAAGATTCTTCATGAATTATCTATAATTACAATAATACTGTGAAATGTATTGGTTGGTCATCATCATCGTGATCATATCTGTGCTCTTCAAAACTTATCATTATAATTACATAAACAATTAGAAACATATTTCACACTAGCATACTAATCAGTCGAAAGGTAACAAGAAATTAATTATTGTGGCATACGCACGTATACCTCGACAATTATAATTGCAAATTTTAATCGCCCATTCACACACAAACATACATGCATACATGCATACATATATTCATACATGCAGGCACACACACACACACACTCACACACACACACACACATATATATATATATATATATATATATATATATAAATATATGAACACACTTTATTGCTGTTCTTCTGCTACTTAATATGTGCGCAAAAAATTTTCTTTATTACTGTTCGACTCCACTAAACGTTAGATTGAATTCATTAGAACACAAAAAAAAAAAAAACAGTCTTTCTATGACGCATTCAATTTCCGCTTCTTCTCGAACATCTGTCTACGTACTACAGTTAGTTGCACACTCTCTAAGCTTAGCCTGATTGATGAGTGGTGTCAATAAACGTATGTGCATATAATTTTATAAAATTTATACAGTAAGCGCAGAGAGAAAGATTGCAAAAAAAGAAACGTGCAATTTTCCATTTGTTCAGTTTATTTTTATCAACTTTAATTGCGTTTGATCGAAAGACTTTATTGTGTGCTCGATGATTAATTGTTTTATTGTTCATTGCTATTTTCATATAATAATTGCACGTTCTTATATATAGATTTTCATTTGTTTTATATGAGTCTTCGTTATGCACACCATTCGAGGATTTTATATAAATATCAGATCGAAAATCTAATTCAATTATGCTTCTTCATATTCGTGCTTCGTTTTCGTAAATAAGTTTGTCCGTTTTTTTTTTTTTTTTTTTTTTTTTTTTGAAGTTCTCGTCCTTGCCAGGATCGAAGTGCTTACCTTTAATTAAATTATTAAAAATTCGACACTATAATGGTCTTACATATGTCGCGTATCGATCGAGATAACATCGTGACTTTCATTTGAGTTTCTTTTGAGTTTCTCAGCTGGGCAAAGTCTCTTATTTCAATTTTTTTATTAAAAATCTCGTCAGGCTTTGAAAACTTTATATGCGCCCGGTTTAGTTTTCGATTTTTGTAAATGAACTATTGATAGTTAGAGAGAGTTGATGACCATTCTAAAGGATTCCACATCTTTTCAGTCACTTGGTCATGTCAAGTGTTTTGTAGAAGTAATCGATTTCTTGAAGACGAAATTTTTATGATTAATGTGATTAGTGTTCGAAATGAAAAACTCAACGTATTACTGCTTATTTTTTATTTATATATATATGTTTATTTCTATTTTTTATTTATAGCGTAAGGCGTTTGTGTTGAAATAAGGCTTAACTTATTTATTTCAGATATAATTAAAAATGATTGAATGATTTTGCTTTAATGATTTTCTCCTAATTAATTCTTTATCTAACGGTTTATTGATTTTTCTATCCTTTAAACATACCTAACGAGCTTTATCGAGCCCAATCTGGGAATAGTTTCTGTTAAAAGTCATTAGCGAAAGTGAAATACGTTCAAGTAAATGAAGAAATCGTTTGCTCTTTAATAGAGAAAAAAGTTTTCTTTGCAAGGTACGGCTCCGCGAACCAGTTGAAAACTTTTTTTTTTAAATAAAAATAAGAGATAATCATATACTCTCGCATAACACTTTTTAAGTTTCTCGATAAACAATAATATATCAATGACCATGAAAGACAAAAATCGAGGAGACTGTGGACCCCAGGTTGAGATTTTATCGAAATCAAAAATTAATAGATGCCTTAGCATCTATCCAAAAATTTTCGAAAGCAAAGACTCCACATTCCGAACATTATACAGGTGCCCATTAAAGCCCTCATCAATTAAAAGATAAATATTTTAAAAGTGCATAGGGTGTTCTAAAGTTTAACTCGTTTAATTTTACTAAAAGACGGAAGTTTCATAACAGTTTTAGTCATAAAAAAAGAAAAATTTTTTTTGGGCACGAAATTGTAGGTTATTGAGAAACCAATCAATTTATTGAAATCGCAATGTATTCTGCAAATGTTTCCAATATTTCTTGGGGAACTTAAAGAGAGAACATTTTTTAAGAAAGATCTTCCCATTCGTACTTCCACAAGTCGCAATTTCGCATAATAATTAAGAAATTCAAAAGTTATTGAAATTTTTCCCAAAATCCAATGAAGTATAGGTAGGATTTTTTATAAACACTGAAAATATTACAATCTGGCAAGGCAGACCATTAAATACCCTACACCACTTCGCTTGACACAATACTTCATTTACTTTCATGACAAAATTATACTTTGTGTTCTTGTGAAGCAATATTTTTCACGCGAACTCGTATCTGGGATGGGGTCCAAAAATAGGCCGACGGTTCAAATTTACTACAATTACCTTCAATGCCAAGTGACGATTATCGATTCATTTTCATCACAAAATATTAAAAAGTCCAACTTTTTATCATATAAAGTTTTACTCTTCATAGGAGCGGCTATATGGAAGCAGATTCACAACATTGGTCCATTTGAACTATATATCATTTTAATATAGTAAAGTACTATGTGCGGTTTTTGTGAAGAAATTTTAAAATTGAAAGTTTTTCTCATATAGAGAATTTTTGAAAATGAATTATAAGGAAATTGATTGTAAAAAAGGTTCGATCCACTAGCGTATTCATGGCCCAAGGACACATTTTGTTAAAATAGTTTAGAAAACGCGATCTGTAAGATGGGAGCAAATATGTATGGGCATATAGCAGATGGATAGAGAAGCTTAAATCGATAGGCCCAACAAAAGATGAGTCTATATATAAATATACCTTCCACCACAAGCGTTGAATTGCATATAACATAGTACATAGCATAGTGCGTATAACATCGGTTAAAGTTGCCTAAGGTCGTCTACAAATTGCGCTTCACCAGAAATGATTTACAACCCAATGGCTGCAGTTACAGTTAGATGTGCGATCGTCTAAGAATTGAAACCGCTAGTGGTACGGGTAACTCAAAAAAGATGTTTGAAGAAAAGTGTGACTTTCAAGTGGTGACTTTGATCAAAAATTCGATTTTTTGAGTCATACAAAGAATTTAACCCTCAATCCAATCATGATAAGCTGATTGGCTAACTCAAACGGATGAGGTAAGATTTTACCTTACCTTGAGCACGCGATTAAAGGAAGTTTAAAATGCCACCGAAAATATTGTTGGAATCAAGTAAAAAAGTAGGAAAGAAAAAAAAAGAAAAAATCGAAAAATGCAATTTTTCCGTACGGTAAACTTGATGATCGTTTTGGGAATGCAGGAAATTCTAACTCGTTACACTCTAGAGATTTTCAATTATTTTCACAAAATTGGGAAAAAAATGTTGGCTAAATTCGTTAAAATATCTCCTTTTCGAGCAATTTCTGTTTAAAATATTTCCGAGGTGAAGTGTTCCGCTTACGTATGCACATACGTGAGGTAAGGTCATTGTTCTCGCACGCCTAATAGAGCGTTGCGACCAAATTGGAAATTAATTACTAATGTAAATAATAGCAATTGTTTTTCTCACTTAATTAATTTCGAGATATGTTCCCGTTCCGTTTATAATGTTTTTGTTTCGTGTTTTTTTTTTCTTTTTTTTTTTCTAGTTTTCTACAGGTATATAAATGTTTTTATTCTTTTGTACAATTTTGGTAGTTTGTCATGCTTAACATAACATCATTAGACATTTTGATTTTTGTTTTTTGTTTTATGACTTTTCGTTGGCTTTGTCCGTTTCGATTATGGCGAGATTTATCGCTGCCGATTTTGGCAAAACGTCAATTTTGATTTCATTTCTCATTAAAATTCAACACTTTAACACTGACTGACTGACACCAGTCTGACATTGCATTCTATTTAATGAAATTTTTGTGCTCATTTTGTTCATTTTGTTCTCATATGATTTATGCTCTAACGTATCATTTGTCATCACGTTATTAAGTTGACTGAGATGTATAATCTTCATATTGTTTAAGTCTAAATATTCTTCTTCCCTCATATTTATAAAATTTTCTTATTGCATCGAACACCTACTTTTTTTTAAATGTTATTTGATTGAATTATAAAAAATGATTAAGACGAAGCTCGCGTCCAATGGGAAAATTACTATATTTAAGTATAAATTAAAAATATTTATTTACATAAATTGCACATAATTAAAAAATTCTTAAGGGACTAAGCAAAGAATTATTATATATTTTATACCCGTTAATAAGTTTTGCTGTCAAGCTCTAATCGTGAACAGTTTAAGGAAAATTAATCCAACAGAAAAGTTAGATGAATAAATGGACAAATAGAGTGGGGTTTTCGAGTTGCTTCGCTTACTATCAGACATATACAATTGCATTGCGATCAATCAAGTCTGCAGATTGATGCACTAAACACAGTAAGTGTAAGTCATTTTGATCCTAACTTTCATTTGTATTCAGATTTACGTTCATTCTAGTCCGAGCAACGGGTAGCAAGCATTCACGACAGTTATCGACATAATCTCGTAAGATATCTAATAAAGATAACTCTTACAACAATTTTTTTTATTCTATATCTGCGTCCAGTTTTTTTTGCATTATACGATCTTTCCGCTTCAATCGCTTTAACACTTTTTTCCCTGTTTAAATAAAGTTGACTTTTTCTTCTGATTTATTTTGAATAAAACTTTAAAAGAAAGAAATATTTTGAAATCAAATTGAATTTATATGCTTAGTATATCATATATGCAGATATATATATATATATACATCATATATGCAGATATATATATAGGTTTACGTATGCTTTGTATAAATAGAAGAAATGAAGTTCCATTATGATTATCGATAAAAGCAAAATTTATTACACGAAATACTGGAGTGTTACTAAACGAGTGTTAATAAGTTCTGAAATTAACAAAAATTTCTTCGAAACGTGAATTTTTATTCACTTTTGCATTTTTTTACATCCTCTAATATACTTTGATTATATTTTCAAATTATTTTTTACAACGCGTTTCGGCACAACAAGCGGTAATTAATTGTTGTACAATAAAAAAATCAACACATAAACACATACACACACTTACACTATATACTTACATCGTTCATAGGCAGTCACAGTTAGTAAAACAATTTGACCTAAAGATTACTTCGGAAGGAAAACAAAAGAAGCAAGCAAATTATGGACAAAATGTGGCTAATGGTTACTATTGACCTACAAGCCTTGATCTCAGCTGATGTTTATATAATAATAAACAAACATATGACAACCAACAAACAAGACATCAGCGCATATAAGAAAAAAAAAAAAAAAAAAAAAAAAAATCGGAATAATTTACTGCACAGAAATGCTCTCTAGTAGCTTTAGTTTTTACTTATAGCTGGCTGATGTTATTATATTGTATAATATTTTAAACACTAAAGACTTTAAGCATTGATAGACAAATATGAATGCAAATGCATACATATATATTCATACACACATATATACGCGCGCGCGCGCATATACTCGTAAGGCATACGGCAATAAAAGTGTTTTATGAAGTAAGTAAGTATTGAAGCATGATGAATAAACATGTTTTGTTTATTGTTTAAGTAAAAGGAGTGGTTCATAACTAAGCTAAAGAAGCAACAAAAGCAACTGTCTTTAAATATATATGCACAAATCATACAAACGCATTTATAAGATGGTACAGACAAGCCTTAAAAAGTAAGACTTTTAATGAATGCGATTTAGTTAGATTGACTAACGAAAACGAGAGCTGCTCACACTACTGCTAGATCCGTTCAGTACGAAAACCCTTAAAATTTGAAATTGAATTATCATCAAGTCCGCCGAGCATTATTGACTTACAACTTTTCAATTGAAGGTTTCTAAAAACCCTTTCCCGCTGGCTTATCATTTTTATTCAGCTCCTAATGTATTGTTTTAAAATCGATGTAAAATATTGGCCTTACGCTACTGTAGCTCTCAATTCGTTGCGTTTAAATGAGGCTTTTATTGAGAGAGTATATACTAAGTATTATTGTAATCAGCCGAATACATACTAAATTTGAAATGATAATGCAATTTTTCGTACAGCCTGAGCTCTGCAGTCGCCATAGGCAATATGGTATCTGTATACGATCGATCTAATTATCTGTCGTAATACGCGGAATTATTCGGGATTTTGTGTTGTTACTAAATGGCGCTTGCTTCCTGCACTTGCTTTGTAATGCTCCTTTAAAGCACTTATCATCCCTCGAAGTTGTCGTCTCCTACCCACGATTTTTCGATGGGAATTTCATCCTTCTGTTCCTAAAATCAGAAAATATCGGGCATGATGAGTCCACAAACTATCAACGTATAATCTTAATCTGCGCAATACTTCGCGTTGATTTAATCTTAATTTCTTTCTTTATATGCCTGCCTGTCGGTATATATGTTGTTACATTAATTTAGAGAGTTGTGACTTGGTGTATACGTCTTCACCTTTCACATTTCACATTGCGCCCATAACCTCGCCTACCGTCGTTCTGAAACTGAGCACAAACGTGTACGAGAAATGTCTTGCATGAAATGCAATGCAAAACGGATTAAGTAAAAACAATATCAACCTATCAACGTAATATTATTTTTATTAAGGCAAAGGCAAAGGCAAAGGCAAAGGCAAAGGCAAAGGTAAATTTACAATACGTGAACGGCATGCATATGCACCGAAAGGAAATTTGCAGAAAAAGTCTACTAATAGATAATAGTTGTAGAGACGAAGCGAGCGAATAGCTAGCTGGCTTTACTAGTCCTTCAATTTATATATTGACGTTGCGATATCTTAATATATAATAGTGTACAACATAAAAGTTAAATCACTTCTTGAAGGTTCCACTTTGGATGTCATACACGTAAATATAAACACAATGTGAAGAGAATTGTTAAGATGCATTTAAAGTGCATTTGAAACTAGTTTGATGAGTGATCTCTGTGATGTACATAAATATTGCATTTTTTTTTTCTTTTTTTTTTTTTTTTCATTATTCTTTAGTATTTTAATGTCAAAGCGAATACAACTTGCAGCTGTGCTAAAAAGACCAGGCCAATTGCAATATTGTGCTGGTAAAGTTTCACGTGCTGTTTATAAACATAATAAAAAAAAATGAAAATAAAAATAAAAATAAAAATTGCAAAAATAAACATAAGAAAAAAATTATCTGAAATAAACAAAATAATGAGAAAAGCGCGCGCGCGCTTTACTTCAAAACAAATTTAACCTTGAAAAACTTTAGCAGCATCGTTAAGTTGTGGCTGTTTGTTATTGCTGTTGCTGTTGCTGTTGCCGTTGCTGTTGCTGTTGCTGTTGCTGTCACTGGTTGTTGCAGTATTTTACAATTTATAGTTAGTTAATTTTTATAACTATCTTAACATGTATTTCTGATACAAATGTATTAATGGGTTTTGCAGGTTTTGCTTTTTTCATTTGTTCTTTTTTTTTTGTATTTTTGTTTTTGTTTTGGTTTTTATTTTTATTTTTTATTTTTTTTTTTTTTTTGATTTTTGTTATTATATTAACTTTGTTTGTAGGTAGGTATGTTTCTGATGAAGCCTCATGTAATGCCATTAAACAAATCTGACAGATTAAACTGGTCGTAAGCTTGCCTTGTAAATTGTAGTAATAACATCAACAGCATCAAAACACTGCTTTACACGATTGTTGTTATTGTTGTTTGTTTGATTCGTTAAAGTTGTAAATTTTATTGTGATTGAAAAGCGCGCGAAAACTTTTTTTTTTTTTTTTTTTTTTGTTGCGATATATTAATGAAAGTATATAAAAATAATATAAAACGAATAAAAAAAAAGTGGGTGGAGTAGGATTACATCAATATATAAAATGATTTAAAAAGAACAAAAGACTCTTATGCTCCTTAAATCGAATCTTTCATGATATCCAGCACTTATGTACTTATTTAAAACAGAAGGAAAACAAATTATAGCCACGACCTGGAGCAAAGGCCCACAGTAAGAGGTAGATCTTTATCTCCGATGCGCTGTTCTTTATTTTTATTCTGAATAGTGTGTAAACTGAAAAAGTAGTAGATTAACACACGAACAGGCAAGCGATTATTAAGAAGCTCTAATAAGAGTCGAGAGTTTCTAAACGTCGCAAATGGACAGCAAATGTGTTAGCCGTCGTTGAGATCACATTTTTCTTTCAAAAAACAACGCCTCTTGTCTGCACGCCTAATCAATCGTTTGGTAAATACCCAGGATATTTTTCATTGCACTATAGGACTCGTTGGTCATCCATCTGCAAATTTTAATTACACTCTCGGTTCAGATGAATTGCGAAATATTTTCACAATAAGTAGTTTCTCGATAAAGCTTTTCAAATTTAGGGGGAACTATGAAGACAAGGGAGAAAGACAAATTCCAACGGTACAGCCTACCATTAAATGCTTTGCATCATTTTGCAACGACTTGTTTAACATATTATTAGAAAATAGTGTAACGGAAACGGTCGTGAAGACGGTCCGAACTAACCTGCATTGAATACGGCTGCGCTTCAAATTATATCAAAATGTGTGCGGAATGGGTCGCGAAAAGAACATTTGCATACATTATAGCCAAACAGAGGAACAAACAGTAACGAAAAATACATCGGTCTTCAGTCCTCATAATTGTCGAATATATCCGGATAAATTAAATATACCCTTTACCATAACCGGTCATAGGACATAGTAAGAAAACTGTCTTCACACGATATTCGTACTCGATTCGGGAAACATAACATTAGTATCACTTGCTAACATAATTACTTAGTTAAACAGGTCGAATCGAATCTGCTTACAAAGTGTCACTTACTTCTTTTACCAAAAATCGTGGTTCGCCTGTTTGCGATATTAAAACTTTTCTTATTTGTTCGAAAAGTTCTTCCAACATTCACAATTTACTCCATACACCTAAGTATAGATACACAGGATAATATTGCAATCATTGTGGGTGAAGAACTTCAAAGCCTTCCTCCTTGTGCGAAATGTTTTGGAAATTTTATGGGAAAACTAGTTAACTTTTCGCCCTTTATAAAAATGGAAGAGGGCGTATTAACGCTGGTAGACGTGGTGCTCCAAGAACCTTGTTTATATTACTTGCTTGAAATTGAGAAAGCCATTTTTCCACCATCCAGGACTTATTAAAGGACGATATACATCAGTCAATATCTTAGGATTATCTTCTCTCCACCCACTCATACAGCATTTTACTCCATTAAGATTATATAAAGACATTTGATTCACTTGTCTCCTTGAATGCTACTATTCAGCTGCCTGCGTCTCGAGCAACTCCTTTACGTCACATGTACGTTTGCATGTACGTGCATGACGGATTCCGACGAATTATTCGTTAGCATAAGCTATTGTTCATCTTCAGCTGGGACACCGAATTGTGAAACACTGAAAATTATTATTTGTCTCTAGTACTTCCTTAACAATTTAGGAAAGTCCATGGTAAACCCATATAACTCATTTTTTATTACATAAATTCTTAAAGTGAATAGCGAACTTAATATAATTGTGTACGTTTGTCTACATTCTCAAATAATAATGACGTCCATACAGAAAGAATCTATAGGAGGAAGCAATTAACTTTAAACTTCTCGCATTAAGGTGGTGTTAATAAGATTCGTAAATTTCTTAGCAATTAGCAACAGTTTTTGTTGTTTTTTTTATTATATTTTCAATTTAAAATCTATCCTAAAACGTAATAACTAAATGTTAAGGGAAGGTGGGGGAATAAACAGAGGTTATAGTCCGCCAATACAAACAATATAAGAATGCAGATATGATGTTTACATAAAAAGAGCAAGTAAGAAAATTATATTCGGTTGCGACCGAATCTCTTATACCCATCACCGTCATCCTATAGAAGATTGATAAAAACTGAAAAACATAAATTTGCATAACCCATAATATTGGGTAGGTAACGAGCAAAGAACACGGGAACCAAAGTTGTTCTTAATCTCTCACATATACTACATAGTTGGACAGACGGACAGATGAACACACAGAAAGACGACATACTCAGTTGTGTTCCCAATCTGTAACTGACCAAGAATCTATATACTTTATTGAAAAAAAATTAAATTTTGATACATTATAATATTTGGTAGGCGTCGTCAATGTCCATACTACGGAATCACCCACAGAAATTTGTTGTAGATTCATCCGCTGTAGCATTTATAAGTAGTGAGCAAATTAACAATTTTTTATTTCTTTAGAACAACAGAGCTGCTTTCATTTAATGTGATACTGTAAGCGTGTCCATCGACCGATTTGGCCCATTTTCAATACCAACCTGCGTAAAAGAACTTTCAATGCTTCTGCAAAATTTTAAGCCGGCTGCTTCATTTTTACGACCACGAAAATACTTTACACGACAGGCATTTCACAAACAGACAGACGGACATACTTGAATCGATTCAGAATTAGATGTTGATCAAAAATATGTATACTTTGTGGGGTGTCTGAAGCTCCCTTGTGGGCGTTACAAACGTTTTAAAAAAATGCATATGCCTTTCATCTTTAAATGAGAGATATACATATATACTATATAAAATCCCAATATGATACCTTTCCAATCTTCTTATCTAATCGCATTCATTTAGAAGACATGTGAGGGGATAAAGGGACTTACGTGATTACAAAGTCTGATAAGATGTTTTGGAAAAAAGCGTCCAATTAAGTTTTTAACGAGTGGAAAATATAGATCCAATAAAGAGCCTCGGATTAATATTTTTGAAGTATATCAATATTAGAGTTACTGGCTGTTCCATTGCTGGCCTTGAGCTGTTATATGATTCTTTTACCACATTGGTCTTTGGTCACTGTGTAAGCCAAGCCAGCTGTTGGTAGGGGCTTTTGTATACTATTTTTGCTTTTATGGACTTTATTTTTGAGCACAATAAAATGTGTGAATGTTTGAATGTGTTTGTAAAAGTGGAATCGTACCTGTTGGTTCGTCCTTTCATAGGACACTAGCTTCTTAAATATCTAAACTAACGGTTCAATCCTTATACCCGTGAATGAAATGTTGTGGTATATTCATTGCGTCAGCATCAAATTCAAACTTGATTTAAATCTGTCCCTCTGTCCGCGTATGTATTGTCTGTAGTAAACATTCTCTTGGTCACAAAAATGAGGCCATCGCCTTCGAATTTGACACGAGCGCGTTTGAAGTTCTTGCACGCAATTTTGTACTGAAAATTGTCCAAGTCGGTCGAATGGCTTGCCTACGACGCAATATAAACTGAGGAAACTTTTGCTCTTCGCGTTTTCTGCTCATTACTCATGAGCTACAACAGATGCACGATAAAAATTTGCGCTTTTATTTTACCAAAATTGAAGAGGTCACCGACACCTACCGAATATTATATATATATATATATATATATATATATGTATTAGTCGTTTTTAGGGTAACAGTGTTGGGTAAATTGGGATTCGGTGAGGCATTTAAAGGAACATGTGGCTTAATAATTAATTGACAGTTTAAATATGCGTAACGCGGTTCGTAAATGGTTAACTCGTTTGACAGACATATTCGCGCGCAACGTCTCTATTTTCTTTGCCTGTGCTGAGGGTCGTAAATTTTAAACGACAATCGTCAAGTTGAATGCGTAAAACTACTCGTTTCGATCTGATTAACGTTCCTGCCGGCTTGTGATCCTCTAGCCGAAATGGCTCAATGCTTACAGAAATCGTTAGACGCTATTGTATTTCATCTTTCGAGTTCTTCTGTAAAGGTGAACCTGTGCAAAAAAATCTTAAATCTCTTCAAATAAGAAATTTGCATAAATTTTCAATTTGTCTACACTTCAATAATTATCGAATTAAATTGTTTCTTTTTGTTGTTGTTGTTGTTGTTGTTGTTGTTGTTGTTTGTAAACGTGCACAGTTTCACAAGATATTCATATGTAACATAAACGATGCTTTAATTACATATTTATGACGGAAAAATATTTATGACAAGTTCATACATGTCTGTTAGCACTGCAGTGTAGTGCACGTTAGAGAAATTAAAATGAAAAATAAATAAATAAATAGTAATAATGAATAAATTGTAATTATTTTCCAAGCAATCTTAAATATAATGAATTTTAAATGTTCGAACACGAGATTAATTTATTGCATTAAAGAAACGAGTTAGAGCGTTGCATTCGCTTCGAAGCGAACCTTGGGTACTCACGACTTGGCGCACCATTTGGTGATGATAGTGATGGTCAAGCGTGCGGATCTCTAATTTTTATTTATTATCGCTTGTAGACGACTCGCTTTCTCTTATAGGTGATGCGTAACGATTGACGATTGAAAAGTGCGACAGTCGAATAGAGCGATAGCGCGGCATTGGTTAATTAATTTGGAGCCATGATATGAATGTATGAATGTAAATCTCTTGTGTGTTCGTGAATGATACAAACGGACTGAAAAAACTAACATTCCAAGATTCTTCACTGGCGAGTATAAAAATAATAACGACAATAATAATAATAATAATAATAATAATAATAATAATAATAATAATAATAGCGATAATAATGAATAACCACGAGGTATAAAACTCAATAACATCGTAGAATTGTTAGACTGCTTGTCTACCTTAAAGTACGTGCAAGTGTTGTTAGAATGTTTTTGTGTTTTTTTCCATTTGGCACGCTAGCTAGCCAGCGCTACTGATTGCTGACTGATTGGTGATTGGTGATTGGTGATTGGTTAGTGTTGCTAACAGCTGACATTCATCAATCAAAACGACTAAGATTTTAGTTGGTAGCCTTATGTAATTTCTGCTAAGAGAATTGTGGATTTAATAGATTTTAATACAAATTACTTTTATTTCGCTGCAGTTGCGGGCTAAAGTTGTTATATAATATATTCTTTAACAAAGAAAAAACGATTAAAACCTTGAAATATTTTTTTCTTCTTGCATTATTTATCATAAAATATAAAATTTGAGATCGAATAGCTTGCTCGCAAATATTTCAATGGTAATGCAAATCTCGAATATTTGACAGAACGACTGATTACGCACCATAAGGTAGACGAAATGATTAATTAGACTTTGCATTTTTTAAATCAAATTATTTCCATCATATTACACAACATATATAGATGCACTCTCCTGCACTGCACTGGCTTATTAAATAAAATTAGCCATATCGGTCCAACTGTCGATCTGTTGCACCTGCATTCAGAAACATACAAATATAGGATTTTGGCAGATATTTTTAACTGCTTCACACGTTTGTACGGATGTTAGTAACACCCCGAAGAACTTAAAATGTACACACCTCTCATTATATTGATTGCTTCAGAATCAATTTCTCACTTGATCTAACTAAGCCTGTCTGTCCGCCAATATCTTGTGTGCGCATATCTACAGGTCGCAATTTTTGCGATATTTTAATCAAACTTGGCTCAAGGACACCTAAGCGGGGCTTAAATTTTGAACTAAATTCCATAACGATAGGAAAGCAGATAAGCATCACAAGCAATTAGCACATTTTGTATAATTCTTTCTGTAACGTGTGCAGCAGTCCGTTAGATCACTGCCCACGATGCATCGTTTGTCATCCTGTCCTACATGTTCTTTATGCAAAATTCGTTCGTCTTATTCGTACGTAGGTCTTGGAGTAAAGTATAATAATGTCTTACCTACATGGGGTTAACGGTGAGTTTCTCTTTGTACGAGGAGTAGTAATGATTTTGCAAAAATGCAATAACTTCGAGTTGGACTGCTATTGGAAAAAATCGAATTGTTCGGTTGCTTTTCCACTATCATAGGTTCTTCTGTTACTGAATTATATATAGCGTTGCATACATATGAGATTCGAGTTTGATAAAGCGATGGCGTTACTTTCGCTATAAGGATTTGGCAGATTGTGACTTCCACGTGTGAAAGTATTATTATCGTCAACCTTTATGTACGACCTCAAGTTATCCCGCATCACATTATTATTATGTTTTTCTTTTTTTTTTTTGGAGATATAAAAGAGATCTAGTAAGGGAACTTATGCAACATTTGTTTACTTTTTGTAATCTATAGTTTTTCTGTACAAACATCTTTTAAACATTTAATTTAATACATGGCAATAAACTTTAACGAAATCTTGATTTGAACGGACATGAACGAACCAAAATGGATTTTGGAATGAATTTTATTAGATTGCCGCGATATATATTGCGAAGATTGATCTTAACCTCTACCTCTACGTGTAAGAGAATGAAGATTAACTTTCTTATTAATTTATTAATTATTTTAAAAGAAATCTAATTGCGAGTTGTGTCGATGCGTGACAAATTTCGTTTATATACTTCAGGCCATAGCATGGCGCAAATGCTCGTTTTTCGAATTTTCCAATAATAATATTACCTTTGATAGAATATGCTGTTAAGTATTAACTTGAAATACTGTTGAAAATTTAATTCAAATTAAAACGACTTAATGTTTTTCTCTAATCACATTTTCAAGTTTTAATTAATAAAATGACAAGTAGCTATTTTTTTTTTTTTTTTTTTAAATTAATTAATTAAACTGTGACAATAACAGCAAAAAGAATAAAATTCAATATATATATAAAATTGTTGCTATTAAAGAAGTATGGTTGAGAAGAATGCACACATGCATGCAAACACATATTGAAAAAAAAGTGCACATTTAAAATGAATATAATTAATATTCGAAAAATGAAAAATGTATTATAATTATGGCGCCTGTCAAACGCCTACATGCACAATGTGACTGCGTAACATATGCACTTGCATGCATACGTTATATTAAATATAATCAATAAATAAATGTTTGTGCTTTTTATGAACAGATTTATATGAAAAATATTAACATAAATATACATATGACGAACTTGTACATTTTGTCCGTCAATCCGCTCGTAACATTCAATCTTGGCTATCCATGGAGACGAAAAAGAATTGTCCAACGTTAAAATATTGAATTGAAAATAATTGAAGTATAATACGAAAAATTATGAGAACGGATGACAAGGCGCCCAAATTTGACTTGGATTTATTGTAGACATTTTTTGAAAATGCGCAGAACGAAAGAAATTGTTAGCTTACCATCTTGGAAGACAATAAGTTACCCAGCGAGAGAGCTAAAGTGAAGGGCAAAAATAGAATTCATCAGTAACGTCCCGTCATCAGAGCTGCGGAGATATCAACTTTGTTTGAAAACTAGAAGAATCGAAAAAGTTGCTGGCAACAATTTGCTGTCGATCGCTAATCGATCTTAAGTCTGCCTTAAGTCTGCCAGTGACAGACAGTGACTTCAGCTATTTGCTGTTACAGTAAAAGGTATGATCGAAAACAAAAGCTTTAAGATAGAATAGCAGCCGGTGGGCAAAGTCTATTTTTTTTTTTTTTTTAATATACCCTCTAAAGGTAAGTATAAATAGTAAGAAGCGAATCCGTTTAAAGTCGAAAAGATTGAGAAACGGAACGATGGATGTCTCCATATGTCTCCACATAAACTCACGTGCAATTGAAACTTAATTATTGAATTCCAAACTGACCCTAAAGAAGAACACACAAACACACACCACAAATCAGTTCGTTATGCATCAATCACTAGTTGAAAAATTTGAATAATTTACGTATATTGGGGAGGCCAGTAAAAGTATGTTAAGAGCGCCCAAAATAACTATTCATTTCTTTCGAAGGCCTGTCATACAGGACAACAAGTTATATACTAGAGCCGAAATGCGACTTTCATCTACTCACTTAGAGTGCACTTGTCATTGGAGGTTTGTCATTTCATTTGTCACATTTAAACTACCAAATAAGCGTAAGCATCAATACTGGGTTAGTGAAATGCACGCATAAGCGTTCCGTTTAGGAATAGCCACAAGTTGTCAGTGAAAATGTCCGCAATGGCTTCAAGTTCTATAAAACGAGGTGTCATCATCGTCACGACTGAAATTGTAGTAGATATCACTTTGCAATTTCATTGACGTATTGTCAGGCACGCCTTCTATATACACTCAAACACTCCTTTTAGTCATCTTTAATTTGAAATTTGCGCAGCGTTTACATGTTTTTTTTTTTTCTTTTCTTCAATTAGTCATATAGGCGTTGGGTGTTAAAGATTCGATGAAAGCCGAATGCAAGTTTTTCCTTTATCATTATTGTTGTTGTTATAGTTTTTATTTATACTTTTTTTTCACCAACTTGATGATTTTTTTCTGTGGCTTGTTTTCTTCTTTGCTGCTGCATGTTAAGCTTATACAACAACCTTTACACGCTTGTTTATATAGCTCTGTATATAAACACAATTGACCCTGAAATTACACCTGATTGCTGCTGCCTGGTGTGTTGCGCATGTGTTCGTATATACGTATATGTTGCTATTGCTATTGCTATTGCTATTGCTATTATTATTCTTTATGATAAATTATGCACATCACTTGTGCTAAACGATCCCTAGTTGTTGGCGATGGCATACTATGTACACTACTTGCGTCAGACAATCTATAGCCGTAAAGACTATTACGTCTCTAAGTATTTATAAATATTGTAAATGTGTACGAGCAACTTAACACATACATAGTAAGCAAATTATGCAACATTCACTCATATTTCAAACAATTGAAAATTAAACGTTGCTGCTGTAATTAATTTATTTATAGCATTTAATAAGAATAAAACTTGTGGGTTCTATGGCTCGATAATAAAGCTCTCGCATACGTGCATGTATGCTTAAACACAGGGAAACGTAGTGCACTTGTTATCGCTAATATTTACATAAATTTACATACTCCCCTCGTTAGCTATTAAGAATTTGAGTTTTTTTTTTTTTTTTTTTTTTTTTTTTTTTTTTTTTTTTTTTTTTTTTTTTTTTTTTTGTGGAAGATTATTTGATTTTTATTTTGTTTTCTTTTGCTTTTGCTTTTTTTTTTTTTTTTTTTTTGTTAAAGATTTATTTAAATAATTTTGTTTGTGCGCTTATCAATCAGACAGCACTCATATATGCATTTGCCATTGACATGCATAGTTGGCAGACATTCTTGTTGTTGTTGCTTCTAATGCCAGTATCATCAGTCGTCTGTTAGCTTTTTTTATTAGTTTTGCCATAAAGTTCACAAAAAAATATTATGCAAAATAGTTGATGAAAAAATCCATAAAATTTTATGGTCCAAATTGTGAAATTACAGTTATTCGATATAAAGGTAAAAATTTTATGTTTCTTCTTTTATATATATATATATATATATATATGATATCAAGCATGAGTCAAGCATGAAGCATAACTAAGTCTTTGGTGTTTTCTTATTTTAAGGAGCTCCAGTTTTTCAATATCCCACACCGCAAAGTCCTTCCTGTTCGGTACACAGTCCCTCGTACGTAGGAGGAGATGTATTTTTTCCACGCAGCCGCAGCACACCGCGCACACCCCGTACTAGCGTTAGCTTTGCTGCCGGCGATGAAGTTAATTTTTTCCACCAGTCATCACCGGCTGCCAGCAGTTCAAACCTTCAACCAGAACCAAATAATAGCAACTCTAGCAACCAACCACCACAATCTGCTCCACCCACCGTAAATAATTCAAGTCATCAACACCATTATCATTCGCCTTTTCCTCTTCATCCACGTGTTGCCGCTTACCATCATCCAAATACTGCCAGCGGTTATTGCCAATATACACCACCGCCGACGCCTACCACTGCCACCACATCAACGGGTACATCGACCGGTGCGGTGCACCGACATTTACATCGCAGTCTATCGGATACGGCGAGAAGGTAAATTACATGAAATATATTTAACTCTGATTACAGTTTAATCAAAAAATTTGATTTAGGAAACTTGAGTTTGGAATTTCCAAAGAATAGATATGTAGATTTAATGGAACTCCTAAGAAATCGAGACTTTAGATTACAAATATGGAAAAATGACCTAAAAATAAGTACTACTAATATTTATTATAATACTCGCAATCAAAATGAAAGATCACTGAGGCAAAACTTAACATCGTCTCCATTAGAACGAATGCCGAAGGTAGTGCATAAAGTAAGAACGCAATACGCGATGCACGCGTCTCACAATTCTTTTACCGCGAAATATTTTGATTAATCCTAATCACGTACTTGATCAAAAGTACTTAAAACTCATAATGAATGGCGTAACGATTGTGTTTATGAAAACTCATATATATCGATAGACCCCTGGCCCATTGTCGGTGTTTTTTACAGCAACTTTTGGCAGCACTTTTGGTGAGCCATTCTTAAACGGATCAGAAATCACTGTTGTTAAGTTTGTTAAAAAGTTTCACAAGAGATAAATTTTGTCGATATACATGTAAATATAATGGATAAGGAGAAGTTTTTGCAGAAGAAATCGTCGCTTAATTTGTCTACTCATTTAGTTGAAAGCGATTTATGTTTCCTTTTTGAGGCCACAATTAACTGAACTACTGGCAATTAGCACAATTAAGTACAAAAAACTCAATTCAATTAATTATCAAGTAATTGATTGTGACCTAAAACCGTGCGGTGGCTGTTAACATCTCGATGGAGCGATAATGTTTAAAATTTTAAAAATGTTTCTCATGTTTTAAGCCATAAAAATCTTAACAAGTCCCTTAAAAGGATTAATAAACTTAATGAACGTTTCGTTTTTTATTTTATACATACATATATATATATATATATATACATATATAAATATTTTTAATTTTTTCTTATTAATTAAATTATACAGAAATTAAGTGTTAATAAATTTATATTTTTATTTTAGTGATCAAGAAATTAATTCATATAAAAAAAAAAAACAGAAACAATACAACAAAAACAACAGGAAGATTATGATTTCAGTAGTAGTAGCAAAGCAGACCAAGTCAGCTAATCAGCTTAGCATGCAAAAAAAAAAAATAAATAAATAAATAAACAAAATTCAGACAAGCTCGAATGGAAGCCAATACCCAGACATGAATAAATATGTATGTAATGCATAAGTATGACACCATACAAACATATCCAATGTAGGCATACACAACTTGTTAAATCTTCCCGGGGTTTATTGCACTTTGGACCATCATCATCAGCATTTATAGAAGAATAGAAGAAAAGAAAAAATTATAAAAAAAAAAAAAAAACATTTTATTCTCCCATGACTTCTGGGAGCCATTATACTATTTTTGTCGATCTGAGTGTGCTGTGCTTGGCTTTTAATTACCACAACAACTGCCCTTGTTTAAAATGTACAAACACACACAAACACACATACACACACACACACATACACACGTAACGAAAAATATACTAAAGTTAACTTTAGAGATAAGCTCATATACAACTGTTTTATTAACTAGGAAAGAAATATCGAAATATTTTTTACTGTGCAATATATTATTTTTAACTTTTTATTACAAGTAGTTACACATAAACACATGCACGAACATACATATGTAGAGGCATACAATAAAATCTTAATTTGTTTGTGTTCTAAATAAAATGAAAATAAATAAAAAAAATGACAACATACATACAAAACAAATTTAACATACTGTGCTTTTGGTTGCAGATCTCGTTTGACTTCGACAGGCGAAGATGAGCGTGAATATCAGAGTGAACATGAGACCAGTTGGGATGAATATGATGACCGTTACGATAATTTTACAGCGGGCCGAGAACGTTTGCAAGAGTTTAATGGTCGCATCCCACCACGCAAAAAGAAAAAGGATTTACCGAAACCAAAATCAGAAAAGAAGGTAAATTTTACTTTAAAATTTCTCATTAATATTTCTCTTCCCTTAAATATATAAAATTCGAAGGAAAGAAAGTGCATTTCTCTTATTTGTTGGTTATATAGGATGCATTAAGTGCATCGCAAGCTCCATGCTAGTATACATATGAATATGTCTCGTCTCAAACTATATACAAAAGTTAGCCAAATTCATGCGTAGGTGCGCTCATAATTAGGAAAAGTTTCCGAAATTAATTCTAGTATTCTTTCGTTGTTACCTACAAAGCTTTATTTGAAAATCGTATATGCATGTTATAAGGCGCACATACGAATTGACCAATTCGACCTAAGTTAACTCCTTGAAAGTGAAAACGCCTACATTCGCTTCATTCATTTATTGCATACGAATTAATATTAGAAACCAAGCAACATTACCGCAGAAACAATGAATGCATACATCAAACAATCCAGTATACAGCAAGAAGTGATAAATGAAAAACACTCAATTGTCATTATTTATTACTATAGTTTACCCTCTTTCTCTTTGTTTAAAAAAGAAAATTATTTGCTATTTCTATGCCAAGGAAATTTTGTCCAGAAAAGTTTTCGATTTAATTCCTCCAAGAGCGTAAAATTTTTAAATATAATTTAAATTGTATTTTAAAACAAATAAAAACACTGTAGTGGGCGACGGTCCATCATTAAATACCTTACACCATCCTACAGCTATTCATATAATGAGTCGTAACAAAAAAAAAAGGCATTATATGGAAGGTGACCGAAAAAGTGGACCGATCTGGTCAATTTTCAATAGCGGTCGTTGGAAAGAAAATACGTCAGTATGCGAAACTTCATCACAACATGTCAACAATTGCGACCTGTAGGTTGAACACAAGAAAATAAGACGTACAGACAAGCGTAGATGAATTCAGAAAGTGATTTTGAATCCATCGGTACCATAAAAGTTGCGTCTATCTCAAGTCCTTCGTTGTGTTACATACATCCGCGCAAACTTAATATTGCCTTATGTAAGGTATAAACCGCTTAAGTTATTTTTCTAAATACGTTAATAAGCATTTGTGTTTATTCTCCTAGGATTATTTGTGTGTCCCTGGCTGTGTTTATTGCGAAGTGCACTACAATATATGTTAAGGTAAACAACGTATAGTCCCCGCAGTTTTTCAGGCTTACGTATGAAATCTAGCACCTGAATAATAGTTATGGATTAATTTTCGAAAGAGAGGACGGAACATAGTTTTTTCCGTAATATCCATTAGCATACACATGCACATTGCTGAATCTTTCGATATCATTAAAGTCGAAAGGCAAAACGTTGAGCAAAACATCTCGAGATTAGAAGAATTGATTAAAGGATTTTTGATGATTCTAGCGAAATGTTTGTTATTGGAGATGTGGGTAACTTGATCATGAATAAATATAAAGCAAGAAACCTGGAAAAAAAATTATTTCTTTGAAAAGATATAAGCATTTATACCCCGCAATAAATAAATTTCATATAACTTGAAGCACTTCTTACACAAACCGTTTCTCTAAAACGCGAAATAAACGCTATTAAAAACAATAAATAAATATAAAACGCCTAACAAGGTGTAACAGAAGTGTATATATGCCGCAAGTAATCCTTTATAACTTGTAAATAAAAGAAAAAACTAACATAAGAAAATAAACTGCGGAAAAGTCTCATTTTGTTAACCCCATTAGCCTGTTAAGCATCGTAGGAGATTTCATTTAATTTTTTTTTTTTTTTTGTTTCGAGATCTCAACTACAGTGAGAAATTGGAACGTCGACAGCATGAAGGAATTAAGGAATAATTGTTAAATTTAAGTCGCTCTACACGCTATGAGTAAAAATTCTAAAGGTATCAGCAGCATGGAAAAAAGAAGCAAAACTTATATAAACTAAAAAAAAGGAAATGTTCTAAGGGTTATATGTGAGAAACTTTTTAAGAGACCCTTCAACTAATGATCACAACATAGTTGAATATATTACTAAACCTGTCAACTTTCAAGAAAAATTTCCATAAAAATCAATTTTCATTTTTAAGGCATTATTGTGCTCTCCATAGGACAAGAACCTACAGAGCCCCAATAAGTTGCAGGTCATAAAAGTGTAGGATTAATTTTAAAAGAACAGCTCGAAAAAGATCCGAACAAAAATCAGACAATGTACAAACTGCGACTTCTCAAAGCATATGTAAACCTCGTTATAAGAAAACGTGGTTCCTTTTTACTGGTTCAGCATATCCGCAGCATACCTTTTTGGCCAGAATAAATCGCAACACTTGCACTAGCACTTGCCGTTCATAAGCAATAAAATCATTAACGTCCAGTCGAAACTCCCAGTTATTTGTATAACTTTCAATCACGAGTGTCAAGTGTTTTGTCAAATGTCATAGGTAGCCATCACAATATTCGTCTTGAAAGCACAATACACTGTTCCACAAGCAGTGTTGTTTCTATTACATTTCTATCCCATCACCTGAAGATGAGATTTCCCCTATTTTATAGTTTAGACAAAATTGAAACATTTTTCAATTTTTTCAATAATCGACGACCCGTAGGTCGTAGGTGGTGGTGCTTATTGATTGCGAAGGTAGTGAGTGTTCTTAGGTTAATATCTGTACGTTACCGTACCGTACAAGTAAGAAACGTGCATTCAGATGTACATAGCAACCGATAATTATCGTTGCTTGAAGACATGAGAATAAGCCGATTGAAACTATTGTTACGCGAATCCGCAGACGATCCCCGATTACTACATAATTCCGTCAGGTTTTCCGTGGATTTCGAAACTATTGTACGCAAGTGCTTTTAAACTGACCGCTGTCTTTTTCAAGAACAGTGGGTCGACTTGAATAATAAAAAAAAGTATAACACAGGTTCAAACGTTTAGCGTTCTATTTTGGGATTTGAAAGGTCCGGTAACAAGCAAGCGGATAGATGGGTAGATGGACGGACAGTTAGACTTGGCTAAATTTATTGAGAATCGTACGATAATTAATGCAGAATCCTTGTTTTTTGTTTTTGGGTTGTTTAAAATTGGATAATGAGACTAGTCTTCTACGCCTTTGGACAAGTTTTGTGCTTTCTTGCGTAATCTAGATTTCTGCATAAGACAGCTGGAAATGGCATGTTCCGCACGAGCAGCCGATTAGGTAAGAATCGCGACTACCAAGTCAGTGTTCGAAATCATGTCAATGATTAGAAATAACATTGTGCGTATGTGTGTGTGTGTGTTTTGCTCAGCGAGCTGGAGGTAAAAAATCTTCAAAAGATACTGCTGGTTCTTAGTAGCAGCATGCACAATTCGCCATCCATGGCGCTTACGTACTAAAAACTACCCCCCCCCCCACACATTTCTTCTACCACTCTCCCCCGCGGGACCACCGTTAGGTATTACTTCGCGGAGGCTGGTTGTCATTAGCACGCTTCGGATGGTGGGACCTCAGTGGAATACACTATTGGCTTCCACTTCTTCTGCTCTCCACCCGCTGTCTTTCAAGCCGTCATAATTCTTTGAGCACTCTGCTTACAAAGTCGCCTACTATGCTCCAGACCTCTTTGCTGGCAGTTAACCCTGTGTGTGTGCATGTATGTCGAACGATTTTCTACAAGCAACTTCAATTAATAAACATAATTTGCTAAATAATAATTTTTTTCAAGATTTTCGTAAACTTAGTTCATTACAATTTAATATTTACGCCCTATATCACTTGTGATATACGGGTATAGTAAATTTATGCGGATGTATGTAACACACAGACTCACCTTTCATTGTAATGATCTATATTAAGCGTGTCTGTCCGTTTGTCCGTTTTGTTTTCTTATTAGTAATAAAAAAGTCTCATATGCTTACGAAGGTAATGCTAAGTTTTCTTTCAATTCTTTACTTCAAAATAATATATATACAACGCGACAGAAACATCACTAAAATACTGATTCTCAACGGACTAAGAAAATCTGTGAAATATATGTCCATATAGTGTATAATTGTACAAAAGATTATTTAGTATTCATCGTGGTTAACATCTTATTAATTGCCTTTAAAATTTATGTTATTGCCTTGTTTTGCATAGTAGTAGTGTGTATAGTAAGTAGTAGTATACAGAAAAGAAAATGAACTTTTTTTCTCCTTTTAACACAGAGCTGAAAGTAAATCCTTTGTTCTTCAAAGTCACACTTTAGTGCAACGCTAGCATTTTATTATTATTTTTAATACAAAGCACGCTCTCTTGAAAAATAGAAGAAAAGCTCTGTGACAATGTATGAAATAAAGCATAGTTTTTTTGTTTTTTTTTTCGATTTTCAAAGCTAAGCTAACTTACACGTTTCTCTGTATGAGTTTTATATAAAAATCATCAGAAAAAAAGGAAAAAAAAATGAAATTGAAACTAACGAAGCGTACGAGTTAAAAACATGACAAGGCGCGGTTAACGTTTTGTATAATATGTCTTTGCACTAGCTTCGCACAACTGCATATATTTGCATATATACATGCACATGTGTAGAAATGAAGGGATCCAGTCACGGGATTTAAAAATTGGGAGTTTTGAGTCTTAGTTGATAATGAAAAGTTTTTGTAAATGAAAATAAGTTCCTAACAACATTCGTATAAGTCCTTCATGCCTTCATTTAGTTGTAAGCGACGTAAACCATTCAAAATGTCTCACCTTTCGTTTACATTAAAGAAGACAGCATTTCATAAACATTAAACAAGTGAGTGTGCTGCACAAAGAATGCAGAAAATCATTGTAGTTCATTAGAACTGTTTCGTTAGGGGTTAACCACACTACAAGGACGATTTTTCCCCTTTTTACAGGATTTCATGTTCACATATTTAATTGTATAAGAGATTTTCTAGTAAATAATTTAATTAATTCTTGTTAACGATATTAGCTAACGAGAGAAGAAGAGAAGACGTTTAAAAAGTAATAAGAAAAATGGAGTAAAAAAATTGAACATAGTTTACGCTTGTTCCAGCGAACCGTTTCCTGCCTTGTGTATTAGAAAAAACGCCAGCATCCCAATTTTGTAATATCGGTATTGAGCGCCATTAATAGATACATATATGTGTATCGTACGTATATGTAGAAGAGAATTTTATTCAGATGGCAATTTTTAATTTTATTACACTGCACTGCACAGCACTGCGCAATTAATTTTTATCGCAAATTTGCATTTTATTTATAGCGTTTTTTTTTTTTTTTTTTTTGTTCTTTTCGCTTATATTATGCATATATATGTATATATATATATATATATATGATTTGATTTACTCCATTCTTCATGCCATACCATACGCTGGTATTATAATTAAATAGGTAAATGTGTATTTGTGCTCAATGCAATTCGAATTTTCAACGCGTTCGTAAGATCAGAGTCGTTTTTTCTTTAGTTTCTTTCCTTTCCGCGTGTAGTTTTTATGACTTCTATTTGTTAGGCTGCAATTTGTCACTTGCCTTATAAGTGTATTATTGCTCTTCACACTCGGTGTATAAGTTAAGTCAGTTTGATTGTTAATATTGTTATTGGTGTTGCTGGTGTGTTACTTCGTTGCATGACTGGCAGAGCGGGCATTGGTTGCTTTTCTGTAAGGTACAAATGTCAAAATTCTTATTTTCTTTTCTGGATCGTAAATGATTTTTATCCTCGCTTGTTATTTATATTTTTTATTTTTATTTATTTTTTTTTTTTTTTTTTGCCTTTATTTTTTCACTCTTCATCTTCTTTCACACCGAATGCCACGTGCATTTTATACATTTTACTATCAGGTAACAGCTGTGTCGTTATGTCGTGTTGTTAGAGAAATTTGTTAGTTTTCTTCTTTTTATGCATCTATACTTGCTTACGTGTAGATACATTTTTTATAGTTTTCGATTTCGTTTTGTAAAACGTTTACGCGTTTGCGTTAGCGTTCGGTTAATATTACAGCAACGTAATAAGAGTTAATGACCTTTTTATTTCTAGCTTTAAATAATTTTTTGATCTCTAACATCGATTGACTATAAAGAAATGAATTAGTTTTACACATTGAGACAATCAACATGTGGGCTCTGACACCTCTTTCCTTGTCACCACTCATCACCGAAAGGTTGGAAGTGTACTCATTCCATCAATATGTTTGTAGCATGGAAGCATTCATGCATAAATCATGCAAATCCTACATTGATTTAAACATGTCTGTCCACCACTGTCTGTATGTTTGTCGGCTTGAAATTTAGCAGAAGCAATCTAAGTGCTCGTATTCAAGTTGGTATTGAACTCGACTAAACTCGGTTAAGGGGCCCGCCCATAGGACAACATAAAACAAGAACTTCTCTGCTTTCACAAACGAAAAAAGTTAGGCTGTCTGCTTATATATTTATATTTATACATATATATTTATACATATATTCTACAAACGATCTTTCTGTACCCGAAAAAAAAATGGAAAAGATCGCCTACGTTCCCTCTCCAATAGAATAACAAAATAAAATTTAAATCTTTTTTTTTTTTTTTTTGTTTAAAAAAAAGATGGTTGGCGTAAAAGATTCGGCCAGAGCCGAATATAATTTGCTTACTTACTTTTTAATCAAGTTTTGAGCTTCAAAAATGTTCTCACGACTAGTTCAACTTATAGCACTCAGCAATCGCCTTATTCACCCAATTTAGATCCGTTCGTCGGGTTTCCGACTATTTTCGAAACCGAGATCATTGAAGAGATAAAGTCGAATCAGAGAATGCACTTTTTTAAATAAAAAAAATAAAAAACCTATCCGATCAAACTACTGAAATTATTGGATAATACATTTGCACGCTTTAAGTTTAAAGGCTTCGATAACTCTTGACCACAGTATAACATGTGGGCAAAACTAGAAGGATTGAAAACAAAAAGCATACAGAAATGAAGAGAGAAATATATGTAAAACAAAACTTGAATATGCTTAATTGTATTATGTGTTTTGGCCGTAAAGGCCTTTTTGATAAAAAAAGTAAACAAAAAATTCGAAAAGGTGTGACTTGTTCATCAAAATCCTTGTTCGGTCATAGTAACTTTAGGTAAACTATCATAAGTATACAGATTTTGCAAACGCCCCGATACGTTTTGAGTAGAAGAGATCTAGGTTGCGCAATGAAAGGCCCGCGGAAACTCTAGAATTCCAGAATTATGGCAAACAGTTTCGCATTAGATATGCTTTACCAAGCTGAGGGACATCACTGTGCCATCTCCTTTACGTTGGACTGACGTTGGACGACTTGAAATTTTCGATTGTTTTCATATTTTTATATTCATCTTCACAATCCTCCTCACTAATAATCCTCCTCTGCAATAAGTTTGGGAAAATGACGAGAACAGTGATGTGTCAACATTCACAGCAAAATCTAAAATTAATCGAAGGTTCGATTAGTGTCATCTAAAGTCAGCATGCTTTTGTGCTACTACTATAAACAGGTATTCAAAGGTTGAGATTTGAATTCCGTGTTTGACGCAAGGCTCAATGAAGGCTTTTCCACTCCTATTTCCATGAAATTACAAAGCAGAAATATATAACCCATAAATTTGTAAAGACTTTGCCTCAATTAATTCTCTATAGAACGTTACTTTCTCACTAAGTAAATTGTTTATTTGTGTGTTAGAGTCGCTTTTAACGAAATAGCGTAGGTGCGTTTGTCACACCTTCTGTCGACGGTGTTTTTATATTTGCCGAATCTTGATGACGCAAAAAGATATACGTCATACCTGTCATCCTTGTCCATCTGACATCATATTCTACTAAAGTCATCGATCCTTTGCTCCTGAACTTTAGACTTTTTCTTGATTATTTTTTCTTTTCGTGACAAAATCTTTAATAATAAAACATATTGTACTTGTGTAGGCGCGATTATGATCGGGATATATTTGTGTACGAGTGGGTGAAAGAAGGGAGTAATAGTTATGGAAGTTGCATTTAACGGTAGGCATGTGATGAATAGCGAACTTTTTCATCTTCCAAGATTATTTTCAAAAAGACGCCACATCGAAACATAATTGTGCGGCTAATTAACACAAATTTTCCTCCATTGTTATGCTGTGCTTGCTATAAACGCAACTCTTAGGACACGTTATATTGTATGATGTGATATGATTTGGGTAAATCAATCAGGTATCTCCCAGTGTAAACGCACCAAAAGTATTACATAAATATAACAGCGTCAGGTTTTTTGTATCCGTTTCTTTAAAATTTATATTTTGGTTTAATGATTTATGAATCAAGAGACATGAAGAGACAGAGAAGGAAAAAGTTCCATTCGTTTTGAGATGCACAATGAATTCACATTCACTTGTCTAGGCCTACGTAATATTTCATAGCTTTGTGATAATTGAAATCTTGCTGAAAATGTTTCCATTTACATATACAATATGTACATAAAGTATGTAACTCTAGTATCTATTTTAAAGCCTACATAGAGGGATGTATTTGTTTTAACTATGGACGGCGTCGATCTGCTTTGAGATCTTATCTGTTTTAAAATTTTGAAGATTCTGTTAATTTCAACAACAGACAGGTGGGCCGAACTCGGGAATGCAGCATTAGGTAAACGTAAATTGCTTTTGTCTATGAATAGAAATGCAATGTGTGCGAGCGATATATAAATTTCTAGGGAATCTAAGGAGCATTAAGAACGAATTGCCTCTGACTCTCTCATCAAATGATTATTGAATGAAAGTTCTGGAAAGCAGTTCAATTACGTTTACATTATATACAAAATATCTTCCACATCTTAAATTATTGCTACATTTTTACTCAAATTAATGAATTAAAAGAAAAAACAAAAAAAAATTTGTTTCGTTTCATTTACAGGAACAAAGTTTCACTTGGCCTGCGGTGGTTACAGTCTTCGTAGTGGCCATGGGCTGTGGTTTTCTAGTAGCGCGATGAGTGCGAGTGCCAAACCTCTAAGGAGCATAGTTTTTTAAACGAGAAAAGCGAATTTATTAATTTCCATGAAACTAGTTCAATGTACAACAAGTCACAGGTAAATAGGCTGAACAGCGACCGGCCGCAAAAATATTAGAATGAAGATGAGAAAACGGAAAAAGGGAAACTTTAAAGTAAAGCTGCTCAGCGCAAAGAAAAAGCGATGTAATATAAAAGGAAAAGGAATTCTACATTAATTCCATAAAAAAAACAAAAACAAAAACAAAAAAATTAAAAACGAAAACAAAAAAACAAAAAAAAAAAATTTAAAATAATATAAACTTTTTACTGGCAGCAATAAGATAAGCATAGCAAAGCAACAGAACTGAGAATATATATACTTTTGGATGATCTTTTAACAATGACAATTTTGTAATGAGCGTATTTTTTTGGCTGATTTATTTTGATACGAATCTTATGTTGAAAATACACAAAAAATCAAAAAACAAAAAAAAAAATTTTAAATAAATAAATAAATAAAAAGAAAGGGATAAATAAAAACGTAATTAATATTGTGCTTAAACTTTAAAATGCTTCTGAGAACAAAAATACAGTATTTTATTTTTTATTATTATTATTATTATTATTATTATTATTATTATTATTATTATTATTAAAGTATATATAAAACATTCTTGTAATCTGCTTAAAATTAAAAGGAGAAAACACTACTAAAATATATACTGAAATATACTTAAAAAGTGATTTAAAATATTTGTTATAAACAATTATTTAAAATATAAATATTTACGCAAATTTATATGTATGTATACATGTATGTATAATATGTACGTCTGTGTACTTTTTGTCTATAAGAATCCTTTAAAATTTCATTTATGTTTAAATTTGCCTTGTTCGATGAATTCTTCCACAAATTTGTTTGCAAAATTTGCCAAAACCGATCTTAAGCGTCATTGTGTAATACTAAGAAAGTTTGTAAATTCACCACTGACGGGAATATATTTAAATAATAATTACTAGACGGCGTACAAATGCTTGTTTACGTTCGTGAGCAGCGCAAAATTTAAATTCGATTTACTTAAGTCTGTCCGCTCATATGTCTATCCATCCATTCGCTCCCATTGGCTGTGAAGTTTGAGTTTTTTAAGTTAAGAAACTTAAAAAAAGTCGACACTTAAATAATTTGAAACGTTTAAGTTGAAAAACTATCGAAACTATCGAAAACGAACGAATAATTCTTGTACAAGTGGGAGAAATTTTCAAATCGCTTTCTTTACGTCGTACTTTTATATATAAAGTGAAATCATCATTGAACTGAGAACTGAGAAAACATTTTCCGTCAAACGACTTAAGCGACAAAGTCCTGAGTTTAGCCTACTTTGCTGTTCGTTTTCTTTTTTTGCTTATTGTTTATACAAAATCTTAGTGGGTGTTGGGTATAGAAACTTCGAGCAAAACCGAACTCGCTTTTTTACCTAATATAAAAACACAGCGTTGAAGCAATAAAACTGTGTTATAAATAAATTAAAATTAAACAAACATTTCATGTCTTCTGTCGTAATTTTAATTACATTTTTTCTTTGTATTTTTATTATTATTATTATTATTTTTTTTTTGTTTCAAAAATATTGAAAAAAATTTAGTTAACCATTTCTTTAGTGAATGCATAAAAACATGTATAAAAATAATTATAAATATATGTAAGTTTATGATTCCGATTATAATATTTTTACGTTTTTTCATAAATTTAATCTTTTTTTGTTGAATTATAAATTAATTTAATTTAAATTTATTTAAAATTTAAATTACACTTATAAGTAAAGTTTCTTTAAATAAATTTTTCAAATTGGTCTCAGAGTTTTTATTTTTTTGTTTTTTTTTCTAGTGAGCAAAAACAAAAAGAAAAAATGAAGAAAATAAAATAAATAAATAAATAAATAAAATAAATTAAAAAATAAACAAATGAATAAAATCAGAAATGGGTTAAAATCTCTCTTGATAAGTAACATTTTAATAAAAATGATCTCAAACAAGCAGTCAATTGAAATTATTTTCTTGTTAAACGTAGAAAAGTGGAAAAATAAATAAATGAAAGAACAAGATCTCCTAAGCCAAAGTCATCGATAACAAGAAGCACCAGTACCACCCCAAACCATTTCATGCAAATTAAGCCATACTTTGTATTCTAAAATGATTTCTAAGAGAGATTTTAACGCATTTTATCACACAAAACTAAAATATTGTAAACGAGATTGAGAAAGATGAATAAAAGAAACTTTCTAAATATCATAAAAGTAAAAAAAAAAAAAAAAAAAACAATTCCCAAAAACTATGATCTCATAATAATTTTTTTATATACTCGTAGATACATATAAATACAAAATGAAAAAAATAGAAGAAAATCATTAAAATTTGACATTTGTTGAGTAAAATTTGTTAAATTTTATTTGTAAATAATTTGATTTTTTTGTTTTTGTTTCTGAAAGAAAAACGCCAAGCGTTCTTTTCGATTCTCGTATACGTCTTCTGTTTCCCTTTTTTGTTTTGTTTTAATGTATTTGTATTTTGCTAAAAACCATTTCTTCCTTAAGCACAATTTCTTGTCACATTAGACAAAGGACATAAATATATATACACATACAATATATATATATATATATATATATATTCATATATATATGCATATATGCATATATAAATTTATGTATGTATGTATGTATGTATGTATGTATGTATAATATGTATGTGTATAGTATAGCATATTATATATAAAAATAAATTTTTGTTGTAATTGCTGTATTTTTAAATAGTTTTCATTAGCTTAGCAAAGTTTTCTTTTTTCTTTTGTAAACTTTTATCTAGATTTCATACATATCTAATTGTTAAGAATGTGTCAACGTTAGAAAATTTTTTGCATTTGTATTTTTTACTTTTGTATATTAGATTAAATTTAATTTTCATTTAATTTAATTTTTTTTTTTTTTTTTATGTAGATAAATAGATAAGAAAATAACATCGAACCGAGATTTTTCAAATTTCAAACTCCAAAGAGGCTGAGGGTTCTAAGCCGCTAAGTCTTTATTATCGAATAAACATTCACAATATTTCATTGTTCGGTTCGGCCTATTTGCAACGTTATGTAAGCTTGCATGTGATTCATTTACATTTTTCTACTTAAAAATTATATTTGTGACAAGTGTTGGTAAGATTAAGCTAAAGTGCAATATATCTGTTGTAGATATGCTGTAGCGTGTGTTACATCTAATTTTTTTCAAATAATTCTGAGCAAACCGAATTTTTGTATGAGAGAGAAATTTATATATTTGACTATTTATATATATATATCATAATATGTATATATATATATATCATAATATGTATTAGTCTCATGAACGTTGATTCTTATTAGGTAATATTTGAAAACTGTTTTTATCACTGCATACGATTACCTATATTTTGACCGCTATCGCTATCTATGATAAAGCGTATCGTAGAAATTGTAGTAAGCACCGTTAATACTCTGAAATGAAATATAGATTTGTGCATTTTTTGCAATTTAACATTTTTTCATATATACATTCTTCTCTACGCGTACGTGCTTGTGTATGAATCGGTGAATTAACAATAACTGATAACTAAATATATCACCTATCAAGATATTGCTGGCGATTGCATTTAGATCGCTTAGCTCAACTTATCGGCAATCAACACATCAGAGAATTTCATAATGTTCTGGTATTTATGCCCTCCCTATACGCATTTCAAGTGTTTCTCGTTATTGGATATGGATAATTGAGAAAAGGAAATATCATATCTTCATATCTTTTGAAGATTCGTTTAGTGCAAAGTCAAAAGAAAGTCAATCAATCCATTTACATACAAAATCTACTAAAATCTTATTTTTGCTTACGTCATTTATAACAGAAGTAATAATAATCTGATTGTTTTATTACTTTTTAGCGCCACATGAGAATCGCACTCAAGACATTAACATCGTTCATGAGCAAACGCTCGTACAATAGGATACACAGTAAAAGTAATAGAACCATGCATTTCGCTTCCATTTCACGACAACTTTCGTACATCTCTACACATTTTCATTCGTAATAAAAGCAATGTCGCTTTGTTCTTTTGGTTGTTTCGCGAAACAATTTTTATTCCTAAACACAACGCCTAAATTAATGAAATCAGTCAGCATTTTCCAATTTAAGTAAATCGTTTAAATCCACAGTTGAATACGAGTTTCGTTTTCAAAATGCAAGCCTCTTCAATTGTTCCTATTTAAAAATAAGCATTGTGTGAAGAAACCATTGAGACGAGAATATGGATATGGTCGCTATGGATTCTGAGTTAGAGGCGAAAAATCGTGTGAGACATCAACAGATAATATTAAGGACCGCCTGAGTAGCGTAGTAGGTAAGAATTGCGACCACCAAGTTAATGTTTAAGGATTCAAATCTCAACTGCAGTAGAAAACAACGTTTCAACCATGGTATGCGAACTCAAAAGAAAAAAAATCTCAAAAGCATAGATAAAAGCATAGATAAAGCATTTATGAGAGTTTTTTTTGCAACTTAAATATTTGACTGTCGATATCGATTGTTGTTGAGGGGTGAAAGTTAACTCATTGAACTGTGACAGTTCGTTGCATATCAAGCTAATTGGTTTTTTAGACAGAGGTCATCTAACACTTTCAAGTAAACCCTTAAGGAAACTAAAGAGTAATTGCAAGCTTTCATTATTTAACGAAAGGATTTATCTCTCGTTTGATGATTTAAGTTAATAAAGAAACAATAAACAATAAACAATAAACAATAAAAAATTACAAATTGCAAAAAATATATTTCAAGGCCAAGTCTAAGGTCAAGTCTTATAATTTGAAAATTTGAAAAAATGAATTGACGTTAAATCGATATCTTTTTAGCGGCACATAATTTGTAATAAATGTTTGTAAAAGTAAATAATCGATGCATGATTTACGTAAGGTAATTAAGTTTGTTTGTTTGTTTGTTCGTTTGTTAGAATTTGGCTTAGTAAGGAAATTGAATAAATTCATATGTGATTGGTGTTATTTTCTTATAATATATAATACACTCTCAAGGCAACGATGCTTTTAATGTACGAAAAGCGCTGCATCGTTATCCTTCCTTGTTCGTAAAGTAATATTATAAACAAACGAAAGCTTAATACTTATTCGCTAGAACAATTCTATTAAGATTCGTGTGATACTCTGTTTATAGTATGCATAACACTGGGCATTAGCGTAAATGTCGTACACATATGTGTCATATAAATATCTCTGCTATTCTACTTAAAAACATTTCCATTTCAAAGCAAATAAAAAAAAAAATTCCAATAAAAGAGAAGAATAAAAAAGAAATAAAAAAAACAAAAAAAAAAAAAAATAAAAAAAAAAAATGTAAATTTTCGAAAGAAATAAGCTTTAATCTGAACTCCAAATTTAAATTAAAAAGAAAAAAAGAAGAAAAGATTTTCCTTTTTTTAAAAATCTTTCGGAGTTTCAAGTTCAAGGCTCAATTCTTTCACTCGGTAGTTTTCACAATGATCTCGGTTTAGAAAAAAAAAAAAAAAAAAAAAAAAAAAAAAAAAAAAAAAAAAAAAAAAAAAATATAAAAAGAAGACAATTTCATGGCTTAAATTGATTTTTAATTATAAAAGACAAACGAGAAAAAGGAAATTTTTAAACACTTAAAGAACAACACTACTTGCAAATGTTGGTAAATTATATAAAGATTTTTGAAATTTTCACGGAAATTGTAATGCGAAAGCGAAAAGCTTAAAATCAAATAAAATAAAATAAATTTGTAAAACATATAATATATGCGTGTATGTGTAACATATATAACATAGGGGGTGTTCAAGTCAAAGTCCAAGTGCGGGCAGTGAAAATTTTCTAAATGAGGAACAACGTCCGCCGAAAAAAAAAAATATTGGTTTCATTTTGTGCCCGAGTTGAGTTGAGTTAAATTGACATCTGTTTATGAATGGTTTCTGTAAATAAATGTTTTTTTTTTTTTTTGCTGAACGCTCTTACAGCCGGTGTAGCTGGTTTGTCCATCTGCATATGTTCATATATTTGTCCGCTGCCTGTTTAAGATTAGATACGAATCGCCAAAGTTCGTTTCGGAAAATTCCCAATAACCTGCAAAGCAGACTCTTAAGGCAACATTGCTTTAAAATTTGCTGCAAGTACATGCCCCATACATCATGCATCAGTCACATAAAAGTGCAGTGTAATTTTACCTAATCTTCACTGGCTTAACTGTGGCACACGGTATGAAATTCGATATATATATATATATATGCATTGATTCGAAATAGAGACTTACTTACTTTTCAGAACTTGATATCGTTTTAAAAACTCGTCTCCGGCAAAATGAAGTCCAATCAAAATAAATATAAATAAATAAATATTTGGTTAAATACTTTAATATCGCAAGCTGTGTTTTCGTTTGAGATGGACATCCCTAATAGTGAAATGTTAAGTTTGCCTGTATATAAATAATGATTAAATAGAATAAATTATGACATGATTCCAAAATCGGAAATCATTTATTCGTTGTCAATGTGCTTTAAATGCCTCTTTTTTTTTTTTTTTAAATTTAAGTATTTGCTGCCAATTTCGTATAAGTTTTTGTATACATATTTTGTAAAATAAAATAAATTTATGATAAAATGTAGTGTAATTTTCTTTATTTTTGTTTGCTCCGTAAAAGTGGCATCTTGCAGTTGATCACTTAAAAACAATTGTAGCGTTATTGTATCGAACAAGAAGAAGAAGACGAGAGGATTCTTTGAAAATATTGAACAATTGAGTTTAGAGATTGAGGACAGAGTTCTGTACATATATATAAACAGTTTAATGCTTATTTTCTATATAATTTTTCTTAGTTTTTATATATATATATTTTGCGTACATCTCCCCATTTCACATTTCGTATTTCATATTTCGTTCGTATACTCTGTAAAGCATTGTCATTATTATTATTATTATTATTATTATTATTATTATTATTATTATTATTATTATTATTATTATTATTATTATTAACATAGAAATAAAAATTCAATTATTAAGTATTTGTGTATTATTAGAGATTTGGAAGCCGTGAAAGCAAGCAAGCAAAAGAAAACAAAAACGAAAATAAATGAATAAAATAAATAAATATTATTAAATGCATTTTATAAATACATTAATTACTACTAAATAAATGAAAAAAGTATATAAGTGTATTTTATATATATGAATCAACTCATATAATTATGATCTCATCAATGTTCATAAAGTTAAAAATAAAACAAAAAAAACTTCTTATATAAATATTTAGTATTTTTCGGAAGCAATTCAATATGATTTACGGAAATCATTTTCTATCTATCTATCTATCTATCTCTATCTATCTCTCTATCTCTCTCTCTCTCTCTCTCTCTCTCTCTCTCTCTCTCTGTCTCTATCTATCTATCTCTACTCTCTCTCTCTCTCTCTCTCTATCTATCTATCTATCTCTGTCTTTCTCTCTCTTTCTCTCTATCTATCTATCTATCTATCTATCTATCTCTCTCTTGGGCCTTAGCCTTGGCCTTGGGTCTTAGTCTACGATATATGTATTTACCATAGTTTAGATAAATGTGCACTTTCTTTAACCTTGTCCATTAATATTAACTCCCATACTTGATGCGCATAGGTATTAACTTAAAAGCACATTTTACACTCATTAAGGTAGCATTTTCTGAATTATTCTCATCGAAGAGTTTCAACTAATAAACTGGTGTTGAAGTTTTCGTCGGCTTAAGAAGATGGTATGCGTAAGTGAACATAGATAAATCAATTGGAGTCCATGTAATATTAGCCGACTGATAAAACCACTAAGTAGACTATGTCGGCTTCTTTAAAGTAAATTAACAAAAAACATATTTATCGCCGACTTTCAATTTCAACACGTTTTTTCCTTTTTTAACAGCCAACTCTGAAAAATGGCCGGAAGAAGTGTATTTTATAGAAGGGATCCCACAAAATTTATACATTCGCGAATATCGCGAATATTTTAAGTCAACTTAGCTATATCCGGGTGTTTGTCAGTCGGTTCGTTTGTTCTTTGAAAATGATCACATTTCATATTCAAAACCTAAGCGTATATGCTTTCGACATCTATTATGATCATCATACCACACTTATGCAGAATATGATAACCAAACTATTTTAGGGTTAGTTAAGAGTAGATTTCTTTGACTTAAATATGCGAGCAAGAAAGTTAACCTAAATTAATTAAATATCGAGACAATTTTTGTGATTTCAATACTGACGAATGGACGACGAGTGAATCAATCTAAACCAATTCGCAGTTTCATGCTTGCATAGAAAATGGAGATCGGCTTCAACGGTAAGTACGTTAGAAATTAGAGTCAAGGATCAATCATTAATTTTGATATCCTTTTACATTTTCAAGTAAAAATATATATATGTATTTTAGCACTTTCGCTCCGTGTATAGGTGAAGTTGCTTGAATAAATTGTAATTTTGCTTTCTGCATCCATTCTTTCTATTTTCTATATTGACTTTGTCAAAACATTTGCATCCTCCGGATGGGGAAGTTTCGGATCACCATCAACTCAATTCTCTTGGTCGCAAAAATGAAGCTATCCACTTCAAATTCGCAGCTTGTTATTGAAAATGGCCTAAATTGGTCGAAGGACACGAATACAGTGGTACATGAACAGAGAAGACCGCTACTTTTAAAAGGAATAAAACATTAATATTTTGCTCATTGCTCATAAACATTACAGCGGATAAATCTACAACAATTTGAACGTATATTGGGTAGGTGATGTAACATTGATGACTACGCCTTCTCACGATTATAGCGTACAAAAATTTAATTTTGTTTGCTCGAAGGTATTGTTAAGGCGCAGAGCAGCAAAGTATATAAATTTTTGAAGTTTGACACAAATATTCCTCGATCGATCGAGAACGCACGGTGATTTCATATCTGCCTATATGTGCCGCCTGTCGTTCAGATTGATCCATGCTCTCTTCCCGCTCACCTCCCCACTTTTTCTCATTTTTCGCAAGCAAATTAACCGTTTTCTTATTTAAGTGAATTTAAAAAAATAGCTTCAAGTTGACCTTCAGTTAATATAACGCCCAATTAGTTGATAGGATGGCATATAGATGCAGGATTACCATTGACGCATTCATATGATTTTTAGATGGTATCAACGATTAAATGAAATGAATGGAAATTTCATTACCGTCCGACGTAGGTCACGTACAACAACTGTGACAACACCTATATATCATCCTACAAATTTATTGAGTGATGTGTTTTATTCTTTATATGGCACATTCTTAAGCATATTTCGTATCTGAAGCATTCGTCAAATTCTGACCCCTTTTGCGTGACTCGCTTGCTAGCCATGTGCTCAACCTGACAACTAGTTTAAGATAAATTCAAAATCGGTCCCAAGTCCTTTAATATCTCCGATGTTTGTTTGTAAGTTTTCGTATATCTGCGACATCATTCCCTCAATTCAGCACAAACTATGTAAAACATAGGACGCTTGTTCAAATTGTATTAAAAGCAATGTTTTTTTTTTTAAAGCCGACCATTACTTGATGCAACGTGAACTATGTTTTTGCTCAAGGATAAGCCATTAAAATGCAGTGAAAACTTATGGGCAAAACCATTTTCAGAGGTGGGAGACGTTTTAATTGTGCTTTACATATTATTAATTTTTGCAAATCCTAAAAGTATACCTTAATTCAATTTATAATGACATATGCTTATTATAATTTCCTTTTCTACAAATTCACATTGCGGTTTCCCACAGCAATGAATTAGCAGCGACATTAGAGGGTTAGGCGGTAGTAGCTGTGGCTAGCATAATGAACGCTTTATTTAATAAATAATCACATGCTTTTCAGTAGGCTCTTGCTTGCGGTCTTACAATTGCTGATAACTGCAAGTATGCGTACGACCCACTGCCACATTACTGCTTTTCACGCAGTGGCAAGCAAAAAAGGAAAAAAACGCAGAATCTGTTTAAAATTGCATTAAAAACCTTATAAGGATTAGCAAGGAAGCTTAGGTTGTTCTAAATCACGTCTATCTACATCTGAGATTAGATAGGGTCTTTAATAATTGATGTCCGGCGTTTCAATTCATCCATTCGCTATATGTGTGTGTGTTGGTTGTTTGTCTCGTTTTTTTTTTTTGTCAACTTGTGTTTCATTCCGTTTGCCAGTATTCTGATACTCGCAGGAAGGGATCTGATGACATTGTTCATTGTGCACGCTGCGTATTAAATTTTTTACCTAAACTTTAAAAAAAAAAAAAAAAAAAAAAAACATTTTTTTTTTTCGTTATTTTCTCATTTTTTCTCCTTCCCACTACTTTGAAAGCTACACTAGAATTTTCTTTTCGTTGACACATGTCAATACAAAATGCGAAAAACAAAACAAATGTAAAATGAAATGAGGAGAGGAAGAGGAGGAGAGCGTGCAGACACGCTTTAGTTGGCTTTGTTCACATTGATAGACTTGCATTTTATATTTTTATTTCAGCGTGTGAAGCGTGCGCTTAGGAAAAGAGCCTCGCGGGCATTTTTAACGCCACTTAAATATTAAGCTGTGAGTAGAATTATTGCTCTCTGGCCATTGTGCTGATTGTTGCGAATTACCACAAATGTCAGATTACGGACTGTGCCAGCCAGCGCGACAGCCAACAAAACGTGTGACGCAGCAAGAATGAAAGAGTAGCAGCCACGTGACTAATCTGGAGAAAAAATGAAGAAATTATATGCTATCAGTTGAAGTTATAATTGACAATTTAGTTGACAGCGAAGCTTTGACAAATTTGAGAAAAAGGGACACGTTTGCGTGGTACGAGCAACCAGATTTCAAATTATAAAGCGATGAAAAACACTCGTACCGACAATTGAATTACGGTTTGCATAGGTTTACTAAAAGTGCTTTTGACTCGTACAATAAAAGGAAAGCAGAATTAAGGAAAACATTCCTTTTATTAAGAATTAATTAAACGCAATGATAATACAAAAAGAAGAAACGAAGAAAATTAAAAAACATATTTTTAATATATGAAAGCATTTTCAATTTATTTGTAAAAACAACATGTGTATGTAAACAAACACTCAAATCCTCAAACAGAACACATAAAGTGAATAGAAATTTAATTAAAAGTACAACTACACCCTAATACGATAAATTAGGGAAAAGCAAAAAAAAAAAAAAAAAAAAAATAATAATAATAATAATAATAAGAACAACACAGATTAGAAGTTTTTGACAAAACGCACGGTAAATGTCAGACACGCTATGCTCCAGGTACACGCCTCGACTTAAGCTACAAATTATTGCATACCTTTGCTTCCGTCGCGCAGTAGCAGTAGCATCTCTACTAGCAGTAACTTTACCGCTAAACATATATAAACCGATGTGATCGTCTTCATAGTCGGAACACAACAATCTGCAGTTTATATGGTGTTATTTAAATCTTCTCATCCTTTAGCTTTCGAAGTCCGATGTATGGTCGGATTTTGATCACATTGATGAACTAGATTTCAGTTTAGTTGAAAATCAATTTTATAAAACTTCTTTTAAATGTCGCAAGAAGCATAACGAAATCAGCAAACTATCGCAACGACGGTCCTATGCATCACGGGAACATTACTTTAAGACGTATGCATGTATGTAGACGAGGATAACAATTTAAAACTAGGGTGTGTATGTGAATATTTATGTCGCACCCTCACCTATTTTGAAGCAAGTAAATTGTATCTTAAGTAAATTTAAATCTACAACTCATATATATGTGTATGTTTATATATATTACATATATATGCATGTACATACATGCATAAACACTCAGAGAAGAGTGTAAGAAGTATGTAAGGAGCAAAGTAATGTTACATGTTTTAGAATGCTTTAAGCATAAAATGCATTAAAAATTCATTAGAAGCTGTTAGAGATGATGAACAGTAACGGCATCAGATATATAAATACACGCATGCATTTCTACATAGCAATCTCTATGAAAATCATGTAACGACTGCATATTATTGTATCTTGCCTTTGACGATGTTCTGTAAAAACGCTAGACTTTTAAAATTTCTTTTAATTAAAATAGCACACAAACACACGTTTAGAAAGTTTAAAATAATATTAAATTATTTTACATGAAATTGTATGAAAATTAAAAGAAAAAAAAAAATAAAATATATATATACATATATATATTAAATTGAAACATGCTGTTACGTTATACAAAGCATTGCAACGCATTAGGACCCACTTAAGAAAGTATTAAATTAAATTATTATAACTTTCAGTTATCGCTTTCAACTATTCAGTATGAGTCGTTTGCCCAAAATGCATTCACTTCCAAGCGATTGTTATTAAGTCGCCTAGAAGTACGGTTTGCGACGATTTTGTCCGAAAATAAGCAAATACTCTACACATCTTTGACTCAATATTTAATTAATGTAAGTGTAATTTAACACTCGATATACTGCATGAGTTAAGTGGAAAAAAAAGAATTGCTTATAAGTCATATGAAGTTTCAAAACTTTGTAGTGACCTTTGTCACTATATATATACATACATATGAGAAGAAATATAAATAGCTAAATATAATCAATTTTTCTGTACCTGGGTTAGCTCTGAACCTGCCGACGTTATATACCCATACTGAAGATAGAAAATTGCAATTCGGCATAAATAATCTATGACCAATTAAAGACCCAAGGCTAACAAATGGCTGGACGCATATGTCCGGAATACAGAAGAAATTCAGACAACGTCAAAAAAAACACCCGCAAATCTTTCACTTTTCCGTCTACAACGGGTTGATCTGTCGAAAATACTCCCGAGAAACTGCTACGGAGATGTCATATCATCAATACTAGCTGCACGTTCGATTGAAAGATGCTCCCGATCGGTAACAATAATAAAATTTCATTCCCAATTTACTTAATTATGCATCATGTCTGCATTAAAATAAATTGGAAATAATTTAAAATTTTTTCGTCGATTGCGACCGATATATTAATTTTTACGCCCAATCGATATTTGTGGGGACACGAGAAAGTTTCGTTGAAACCGGATGTTTGCAAATGTTTTTACAAAATGTATGCACATGTACGTATATCGCGAGTCTGAAAATATAAGCATATATGGATTCACTAAATTAGTGTTGTTTTTTAATTCGTAATGAAAATCAAACGGCAAAAGACATCAACGTGAGTTTTTTTTTTATTTTATGTATTGGTTCACACCATTTTCATTTAAAAATGTTTCCACGAACGAAACGAACAGCCCTTGAGTGAGTGGAAGAGTGAAATTGTGGAACACCACATAACATAAACTTGCCCATGTTTCACCAATAACCCAAATAATCTTGGTAAGTAAGGCTGTTGCGAGTCCGCAGTTTATTGGAGTAACCCAATGCAGCAACATAACTCCAAAGTAGAAAGTCCAACGGAGTTATAGCAGCGTTAATCTTTACGACAAGCTTACGCGTGGGCATTTTTGTCACTGAACTTTTCCCATGAGAAATAGATGGTGACATATACACGTATATTCATATATTCATATCTACAAGTGAACGAGGATGAATTGTCGCAGAATACAACCTCTATATCCCGGCCCTTGTTGTGGTGAACATGAAACATCGGTCAGATATCAAATTCGTGTCGCGAACTTCGGTTTTTGTTGACTTATGCATCTATTGTAGGTGAGCTTGTAAGCTGACCATTACCGACTTTGAAATTGATTAAAGTAAATCAAGCGAAAGAAACGCATCCAAATGAGTAAAATATACACTTTGCTATTAAAGCTGGGAATTCACAGTGAGTAAGCATAACGCAAAGTTAAGATTACAAGCCTGAGTATTGCACGTTTCCAGATAAATAGGAAAACTGACTGAATCCGATGAAATGATTTATGTATTCGTTATTATGTTCACTAATAGAGCGCATATTCTTGCGCTGATCCCTTATATTTTTAAATTATTTCTATTTAATAAAAAATATATTTAACGTCCCTCCTGCAGAGCCTGTAACCAGGAAGGAAAAAGAATACCCCTAAGTCGGTTCAGATTTTCGCAATCCGTTTTCAAATAGCTTACGAACAATTGCTTTCCAACAACTAACCTTAAGCAAGTTCGCTCTTGCCTGAGCGCAAGAGAGACAATTGAAGGAGCTTTTAAAATGTGAAAAACTCTAGCGCGTATTCCTCTTATATCAGTGCAAAATAATAATTGGTTCACCTTAGTTCTCGCTTTATGTCTGCAACTGAGAAGGGAACTTGAGCCGAGCGAATGTCAAGTTTTATTTCCTTTTTAGCCAGTTCGTCGCAAAGACTACACAGTGATTGGGTCATATAAAAAGTCTCCGCGGCTTTTTCCGCGGTACTAATGCCTATATATTGGGCAACCAACTTACCTTACTCTCTCAAGCGAACATGTGCTTAAAAGGTGACATTTCAGTTTCGTTTCTTTCGAAGATAGTTTTCTGATTCTTTGCTCCCGTAAAAAGTTGTATTGATTTGAAAATGAGTGAAATATCGGAAGATGCTTTTTTACAATAAAAAAAAAAAAGTTAAAAAAATAAGGGCAGATTTGTGAAGTGTACGAATGGTGGGAATGTTAGAAGTGAACGACGGACCGAGGAGCGCGGATATCTTTTATATCACCCATTGAATTATTTTTTTGGCTTTCTTTGTTTTTTGTAACGACCTATTATGCCATTCCACCAAGAGTCCAAAGAGCGGAAAAAAATTCCATATAAATCATAATTGATTATTAACATGAACGAATTATTGCAATTTGACGATGATTGAAAACACATTAAATAATTATAAGCATGCAACATATGAGATAATTATGTAACTGACAATATTATATATTATTAAACAATGTAACCCTGCTGGAACTGCATGGACTGACTATATATTGCCGAGTTTCTTGAGTTTCTAATAAGTTTGTCTCCCTTAAGCTGAACTATTAAGTGGCAACGGAGAGCAAACACGAAACAATAATTTTGCACACGTAATTTAGAATTTAATAGTACGACAACACACACACACACACATATATATATATACATACATACACAAGAGAAATGAATACATCAAAACCTCAAAAAGGATCTCAGCGTAGAGGGTTGTTTTCCTAATCATTGCGTCTTCGATGGGCGTATGCAACAGCAGAGAACTCTCGCAAAACGAAACTTAACAAAATTATATCCTTTTGTTAGCTTTTTTGTTATTTAGCGTGCATTTCGCATTATGATTAAATTGTTGTAGCGGTTCCGTGCTGAAATTCTATCTCTGACACACGTTATACGTTATACCTGCACATTTCAGGCTACACGGAGATTTTTTAATATATCAATAATCCCGTCAATGCTTACCATACAACATACAATATGAGCATTACCTCATGAGCGTTATTGTTATTATTATTATTGTTATTATTATTCGTTCTCCAAATCCTTGAAAGGCAAGCAAAGAACCGTCGGTGATATGGATTTGCAATCTATATAATTATTATAATTTCATCGTTAGTTAAATGCAGTAAAGCAGAAAACCACGTTAAAGCATTAATACGACACGTTTGCTTAGTTTACATGAGACATAACCATCAAGTACAGCATATAAGCCGCAATGGGTGGTAAGAACGATGATGCCAGTGTCATTGATATTCGAAACTGTCAATCATTTGTTCTAACAAAATGAACATTATGCAGATACGTATCGATTATATAACAAACCTCGCAGGATCCTAATTTGCTTTAATTGCACGTTTGAGTCATCCCTCGCATGAACATGTTGCTGCTATAGCCAATCATTTCCGCGGCGAAATTTTAAATATACAATGGATATGAACAGCGTAGAATGGACTAATGGACGAATTGTTGACTGACTTGCTTCTATTTTCAAATTGAGAATGTTTTCATTGTTTGCAATGGTCCGTTTCAGTGAATATTATTATTGATGTTATGATGTACAGATCTTCCTCCAGCGATGGAGAAAAAGCTACGCTTTCTACCATAGCCGTCATAACATGAAAATGTGGGGTTTTGGGAAATTGTGGTTGCAACGGAGAGTATGGCGAGCGGCGATTTTATCGATCGATATTTTCTCCCCAGTCATTGGAAAATGTGTGGTAAGACTAGATCTGACCGGGGACTAACCGGGGATATTCCAATATTAAGGATGTTACGAAGCCCTGCTCGGTATTTAATGTGCTGGCTTGACTTTTATGAACAGACCTTCAAGAAATTTCGTGGCAGTTGCGGCGCTAAAGTGCCAGACTGTACTGTTGTTATGCTTGGCTAAGGAAAACCAAGAAGAAAAAGCAGAACTTTTTGGTACTTGCCTCCTCGGCCAGAAAAAACGACTTCTACATATGTGATGACTGCTTCACCTTTTTTTTTTTTTGTTAGCAACGTAAAGTGCCTGGGAGGCACCCACACAACGTTCACTAGCTGTGTCATCGGGAACCATGGAGTTCGACTGACGAAAGCAAGTATTTGCGTGTTAAGTCCTAACAGGCCTACTTACATGCCTACTTACAAGCCCTACTAGTTCTTTTCAATTTAGCTGCAATTAATTATATCAAAAATTGGTGAATACGTCGTGAATACGTTTGTTTGCCCCTCTTTGCGATAATTCATTTCCTCATTGATAATTCCGTTACATTTTTGCGATCATTCATTACATGTCTGTGGATCGATTATATATATTATTTATTAGTGCATTTTTAAATTCACTTGTTTCCTATTATGGTTTTTTACATTTCACGGGTTACGTGGGCGAGCCAATCTGCGCGCCAATATGCGGACAAAAGGTACAGGAAGGATAAGCTAGTGTGTGAATTTTTATTTACCCATTGAGGAGCGTGTATGAATGAAAATGTATACGGTTGCATTTAATCGGTCGTAACGTTTTTCTCTTCTTTAAATGCCGGAATTATAGTAGTTAGGCGAAAACTTCTCCCTACTTCTTATCATATCGTCATCATCAAAAAACAGTCAATAGATAGACCGAATGTCTCTTGCACTTTTAATATTATATTTGTTTTCGGTACAGACAAGTAAGTACGAGAGCATACAAATAAAAATCATTATTAAAAGCCTGTTGGCATGTAAAATGATATATTTCACCTTTTTGTGTTTGCAAGCACACACACACACACACACACACACACACACACACAATCCACGGTAGAGTTATTAAATATTACGTTTCGGTAAGAGAGATAACACAAGAATGCGCTACGCATATGTGTGCGTGTGTGTGTGTGTGCATGTGTATGCGATTACGTATTCATAACACAATATGTGGCATATATAAAATCTAATATGTGTCCATTTTCACTACTATCGAGGCACTAACGTATGTACAATTTAATGAATTATGATGGGAAGAACGTCGACCGACAACGAGAACGACAACGACAATGACGATGAAAACAATAATGATGATAATGATGATGCACACATATAGTGCAAAGGGAGACAAGTCAAAGTCCTAATATGAATTGGAGAACATGTGAATTAATAAAACTATTCTCGTTCATATTATATATAAAAGTTCCGTGCTGCTCGGATTCTATGTGTAAACAAAGAGCGTTTTTTTTTCTTTTGCTTTTTGTGATTCTTTTCGCAAAGTTTTATGAGAATTTTTGCCTTGACCATGCATGATTCCGTATGTGCTTGGGTACAATGGCAGTTAACTTCCTGTTTTCCTGTTTCGTTGTTAGGAGACGTGCTCAAATCTGCACTTAAATTATCCTTTAGTTATTATCATCCTCAACATCCTCATCATTGTCAGTATTGTTAAACATGATCCTTAGCAGAGCAGCATAACCGTTTACTTGCGCATAAATTTATTCGGTTATATGTAATTTTTGTTTAAGCATTTGACCATTAAAAGTCAAAAAACAAATTACTCATATCGTCGTCAAAATAATAATACAAGCAACAACGTTGTTTCGTATCTACCAAAGCATGGATTCGTTATTTTGTTAAGCAGTCGTTCGTTTTGCTCATACACTCTTAGAATAAATATACGCACATATATATTGTCATATGCAACGATAGACAGGACATTCCATGTCATACATTTTTAAACTTTAGCTATTGCTCGGCGCAGTGCTTACTAGTAGTTGCCTTACTTTATGGGTTTTGTTAGCAGATGATGAATGCCAAAAGAATGCTGTCGTCTGTCATATGAAGAATGGCTACGGTTCCCTGAGTTTCATGCATTTCACTTTTGTGGCTACAGTGGAATTTTTGACATAACAAATTATGTAGTTTCTCAAAATAATGACATGTATGCGTGCGTGTACGCAAACACACTCTTGCACGAACATATGAAACGATATAATGAAAAATAGTTCTTCCATTCAAATTTCCACCAAAGCAAAAAAACTTCATTTTTTATATGTGTGTAAACAAGTTTTTTAATTAGTCACATCATTCCTGACAAGAAGACTCACATCATTATAGATTTCTATTTGTTTAGCTTTATATGTGAGCGAAGAACGAAAATTGCTGCATATTCAGCTCTAACGTCAGTCTAATTTATTTAAAATTTACTTATATATCGATCAGTCGAGAATCTTAATAAATTTTATATACCTCCAGCTTCCTATAGCTGCTATGCAGATTCAATAGAATCAGTTCAAGAGCTCAAAATTCTCGCTGTTCGGCCTTAGCAATTTGCGTGGGCACCCGCTTGTCTCTTTCCCTCCGCGTGAAAATAGATTGCCTTTGTTAGCCTTACTTGGGCCGCTTGACAAACGTAGATTTATCTGGGGCGTTTCCCTCTTAGTGAAGCTAAGAAATGGTATCGATTCGCCAACATTACTGGATGAGATAAACTTCCATGCTTCGAACCGTTTCTGCACGCTCTTTATATTCACGAAACTGAGAGTCAATCGAAGAGATTGTAGATACAATTATGAACTTTTCAATCCGTCTAGATATCTTTGTCTTGTTGTACAATTTAATGTCAATGTTGGATCCTTTAAATTCTATCAAATCAACTTCTCTTAATACACACGATATGCTTATGTCGTATTAAAATGAACTGCCGATCATAACATGTTTGTGTGGTTCGAAAATTAACTGAACTCGTTTACTATTATCGGCTGCCAAGCTAAGCCGGCTGCGGGTGTGACTCTGTGCTAGATGTGTTCATGTGTTTTTTCCTTTTGTCTTTTCAAACCCACCATTGACGGCTGAGGGGTATAATCATTTCATTTCGAGACGAAGCTTCAAAGACTCTGTAAAGTGCGTGTACTTTTGATCAGCATCAACTCCTGAATTGATTGACATCCTTCTGTGTGTCTGTGTGTTTTTGACACCCTCCTGGAAGGTATCGACTTCAAATTTTGTAGAGACCAGGGAGATTTTTGCACACAGGTTCCTATTGAAAATGGGCCAATTTGGTTAGGGCGCAAGCCCGCTGTGAAGCGTAAACTGAACACAGCTTTGTTTTTGTGGATTTTTGTCCATGACTCACTCACAAATTATAAAAGGCAGACGAATGAACTTTTCCACATTCACTTTACGAAAAGTTCTACTATTTATGTGCAAAAATGAAAAAAATCGACCATGCCCACATAAAATTACAAGTGATTAAATTTTCGTTTCTTCGTTTCGTCTCTTGTTTTCACTTTACTCCTAAGGTACATAAAATAATCAAGCAGACTGTTTAAAACGATTGTGAACATTCCTCAAATGAAGATATATTACCTGCCTAAAAACACCTCCTTAATTCCTCAGACTAAATATATGGTGGACACCACGACCTGGTGGAAAAATGTTTTGTTAAAAAACTACATTCGATATGCGTATCAAATGGAAGGGATTGGAGAGTAGAATGCGACAAGCTAAGTGTGTTAATTGTAAATTAATTATGGCGGACGTCACGGCGTGGTGGATTAATTTTTATTAGTCTTCCTTAGCAATACCTTTTAGCGAATTCAGGTCCGCTGGACTATAGCTGTTTTACTTGTTTTTTATTTTTTCCTTCTTTCTTCTTTATACATGCATTCCATTCTTTTCAGTAACGGATTGTAGGGTCGTATGGCACATGGAATACCTAATAAGAATGAGATTCTGACTACTTTGACAGGTAACCCTTATCGACAATCAGTTGCAAAGACAGAGATGGGATTGGGGGAGAGTTTGCCAATTTCAAGCCTGTTTAATTTTTGGATCCACCACCACCCACCATCAAGAATGGATAGCTATAGCAATTCAGTCCTTTCGCCTGATAATTGTGATTTTCGTCACGTTTGGCTCACGAATGGACTTAGTTTACTTTGATTTATCAATACTTACTTAATCTGCATAATTTAAAGGGGTGATGGTTAGCTCGTGACCACGAAATTATAGATCTTTTTTTAAAAATCGTTTTTTGACTTCAACTGTTCCATCTTTCAACGAGATTTTGTTAAAATAAAATTAACGAGAAAGATATGTTTCGCCCTCTACAACGCTATTGCGAAAAGCCAATTTCGATGGAGCATGCGATGATATGGGTCTTAGGTTGCGTAATAATAGTGAAAGGCTGCTTGCTTATATTAGAGTTTCTTTCGAATTTAGTATAAATGCGTTCGTATTACTTGGATAACATAACCAACACTAATGCTTAACGGATCTTCCTTATTCTCCTTTCTGGTTTATGTATGTAACATACTTGCGATATTTTTCCATAGACAATGGAATGCATAATAGAAATATTGCACCTATAAAATATATTTTGAGGGCAGATCTAAGCGCCTTTGCACCAAACGGGGCTGAATCGGGCCGGGAACGGGGCTGTTACTGAATTGTTTATTGATGCAATGTACACTTCTTTTAGCATAATATCTTTTACCATTTCATTAATTAATTTAATTGTAATGTAAAATTGTTGAAATTCAAGAGCACTTACACAGACATAGAGACAATGTCGCTATTGACAAATCCATTTGAGTGCTAAATAGTACCAATCTTCAAGCGACATGTAACAAATTATTGTCAGATTTCGAGCATTAGTGCACAAGTTACAGCTGTTTTGAGCTTAAGTTTAATTTATTAATTAATTACAATAATGATTAATGACAAGTTCATTATACAATAATAATAATAATAATAATCGTTACTATAATTAATAATTAATGCGTCAGTAAGGATGAAAAATCGCTTTTTAATATAGAGCAGCGACGAGTTCCATAACTTTACAGCGCTGACGATGGTAAGTACTTATGGTCAGGTAGGATGCGATTCATCTTTCGTTCAAATTTCGCGAACTGATTTTTCTCAGGCAAATATCTTTGTGTTCGGGTCCGTATAAGAAAATTTCTAGTATTGAAATATGTCGGAAGATCAGAACCCAACATCTGCAACGAAAACTTCGATTCCTTACCATATCGCCGCTTGTCGAACTTGTACCTAGCGTTCTTATTTATCACAGCTTGCAATTTTTCGTTACATATATAACCTAATTTACCATATACATATGGCCCGTATGATAGGAGCGGCACAAGTTAATCTTACATTGGGAAGATTGTGAATCTAAGATGATGTGTACTTAGTTTTCTTAAAATATTGCAAATACGCATAACTATGTAATTACCATGGCCCTCCCCACTCAAGCGAGAGCTGAGTTTAAAACCAAGGTTCGTAACCGTACTCTCTCTTCAAAACTCTTCAAATATCTTGAGCGACCACTTTAATGGGTGGTAAGGAACAGGAATCATTGCCTATAGATGATATCACTATAGCTTTAGTTAGTGTAGTGTAATAAGCTCTAATGCGTCATTTATTCGCTCGACCGGGATGTAAATTTGTGCATCATCAGCATGTAAATGAAGGTTATAATCGACAAAGTTATTTGTAAAGGCACCAAGTAAGATAAACGCCAAAAAGAATCTTTGCGGGACCGCAGATGTAATCAATCCTGGTTCCTAAGAAGAATCGCCAATAACCACGCGTTGATACCGACCGACATTCCATTACAGACGGGTTTTTGGTTTTTGTGAAACACAATATCGCATTTAAAGGTGTGTCCTGAGTGTCCCGAAAAACTATTATCACTTCACTTGAATGTCTATAATGAATTTGGTGATCAATCGTTCCAAGTGTATTTTTCGCCATTATTGAACGTGATACAAAGTCCAGCCAAAGCAACGGACAATCTGACGTATATTATTTTATTTTATTTTCACTAAATATTTCGCAATCGTTTGCATTATTTTGTATAGTAAATAAAACAACAAATTAAAGTCGTGTATACCAACCAATGAATTTCTTCTTTCAGTTTATCGTTAAGTAATCACGAGTACAAAAGTATCTGCAGACGATTACGTTATTTCATAAAAGAAATTTATAAAATAATTTTTTATTCAAAAAATCTCACTTGTTGTGTTCGCGGCAGTCAATGTCAGCGACATACCGTTGCAACATAAGTAACATCGTACGCAACAGTTATAGCTGTGAGTGTATGATGAGTAAATCGCTCAAGCAAAGGAAGAAGATATTATAAACAAAAGCCTGAGTGTGTGTGTATCGGGTAAATGACATTTAACTCATTTTTACTTTCGTTGACCCCTAAACGAACAACGTGAAACAGACAAAATACCGGCTTTTCATACCAAATGTGTTTCCATCACGCTTTTATCCATTCTTGAGCACACATTTGATAACATAGAGCGACTTTCTAACATACGATCCAAGAGCCACTGCCGAAGCCATCAATAAATAGCAAATAAGTTGAATTATTGCTCAATTGTCAAGTCAGGTTTGAATATAAACAAAACCTGTAGCAAGAATCCTAATCGCTCTGACGCGAACGCTGAACACCCGATATATCCTCATCGCGCTTAGTAGGTGCTTGCATGCACTTCGACCATCGACATCTGTTGGTGAAAATGATTAAGTAACGCAATGTATCTATATGCACGACGGTTAAATTGGATGACTTTTGACCGTTCTCTTCAGAAAACAAGGCTTTTGCATTCAGTCTTATTGAGTTATTCGATCTGTACAGACGTTAACCGTAAAATGCTCAAAATTATATTTTCGACCTTCAGTACTTTTGCTGCTGGAAAAGGCTTATTGGACGAAAGCCTAGCTCAAACTCCCAAAGAACTTTCGAACAACTTAGCAGTTGATGAATCAACTATTTGTAGACGTTTATATATGATGGAATCTGGGGATGGGGTATGGGGGATCGAAGTGGAGGTAAAATGCCTATCACACACAGTTGACTGAAAATGCTATTTCGGCCACACATTGTTACAGTTGTCGAGGACACACTGGTGCAGCTCGAAGTTCTGGTGAGTTCTGTCGCATCCAATCTACTCACCAGACATGGCGCCTTTCGATTATCACTTGTTGGCATCGATGCAGCATGGCTTGTCTAGCACGCGCTCCGCAAATACTGAGAAAGTGCGAAAATGATTCGATAATTGGATCACTGCCAAATCAATATCGTTTTTTCGACACGGTATCGCCGTTTTGTCCGAACGATATGAGAAAGTTGTAGAAAATAATGGAAAATATTTTGATTAATGCTTTTGTACCAAGTTTTCTCAATAAATGCTTTTGTTCGAGTGAAAATATGGCCAAAATTTATGCAAGTACCTAATAACACATGATATGAGACGTGGGTATAAAAAAAAAAAAATAATAATTTGTGCATCTACTGGGGCATATACAGATATATAAAGACAACTAAACAAACCATAGCCAAAAAATAACGAATTTGTGTTATTTTGCGAGTACATCTTACGCGATGATGGTCAAGATTGTTTTTACAAATTTCAAAATACTGAATATTGAAAATTATGGAAAAGCGTTTTAATCGAAGAATAGTGAAAAGTGATTTCTTTTTGACTTCCCAGCACCTATGATATTATAATTAACGGGTTAGTTACCCTTGACCTATGACTTGGCATAGCAGGTCAGGCTTGCAACTGTTTAACGAGCACTGTTGAAATTGAAGTTTGAAAAGCGAAGAAAATGCAAAGACTACCTAGAAATATTTATTTGGCATAACTAACGTACGATATCTGTACGATATAGACGACACGAAAGGCATATATCGCAAGGCGCTTACGATTTATTGTTTCTCTTCTTTTTTTTAAGTTTTTAGTCGAATTTCTTGCATTTCGTTGGAAATAAGGCGAGATTTCAGTTTTCTTTTTTTTGTGCTGGTAATATCAAGAGACCGGATTCATCATGAACAAACTATCGAGGGAAATTGTGATGGGTGGGTAGATTTGAATAACAATGCTATCAAGACATTCATTTTCTTTGGTATGAAGTTTGCGTACCCTAACGGGCACGAAATTTTCCATTTCGTTCTTTCAATCATCGTAGGTCTTCTTAAACTCGTCGTCGCAATGGCGAACTCTTCAGTACACGTTGTTGTATGTTATTAGCAAACATACTGTGAAAAAGGGTCATGGCGAAGTTATGTAAACGTATTGTTAGTCAATAGTTTCGTAAAAGGCGTTAGCCAGGTTTGAAGTCGATTCAAATATGCAGACTTTTATGCCTTGGTAAGTTTCCTTTGCAAATTCCAAAAACTTGAAGCGGAAAACTGCAACTTGAAATACATGCGTAGTTTATCTCTTCCAATCAATTTAAAAAGCTGCAATAACCCAATCACGAACGAGCTTACTATCATAGAAACAATCTTAGAAGTTGTTTCAAACAACATCGATATCTTTTCGTTAATAAATCGTGTACGATAATGGATAAAAAGTACGGCAGTCCCTAATAAGTTCATTGGCTCGATCATGGTTAATATCAATTTTTATCTGTCAGCTTTAGGCAGTGGTTATTTCAGATTCGCTCCAAGGTGAATATAGTGTTTTTCTTACATATGTACGTTTTTTTTTTTTTGTTTTGCATTTGACGTAAACTTTCTCTCCTTAACACTTCACCATTCATGGCTTTTACAATTTCAAATAAAGAGTCTTACCAAAGACAGATTGCCAAAGCTCTATAAAGACAAAAGTACAATAAGTTTAAGATAGGGAGAGAGACAAAGAGAGAGAGAGAGAGAGAGAGTAGTTTGTGCATTTTTTTTTTTTTTTATGATATTAATACTGAATTCAACATCATTACCTAATAGTGAATGGAGATGAAGAAGACGGAGCACGAAACTTACACTGCCGTTTCCATGCAAAGTTTGAGTTTCAGTTTGCGATTTTTTTTAAAACTTCTTTAAGTGAATTTCAACTTTATCCCAAATCTAACAAATAAATTTTATTTAGTGCAAACCATTTGTAAGGCGCGTCATAAATATTATGAACTGGTCTTGGTAAGAAATTTTAAGTTAACTTTAATTAATAAAAAATCTGCGGCGTCATCATCTGTGGCATAAACTATGTCTCACAGAAAACGATCTTGAAGATATTGTGTTTTAAAAAAACAAAATTTCAATGAGAGCTAAACAAAAGCCATACTCAAAATTAATATAACCACTGCCGGAACCGTTACCTTCTCAAGCAAAAATAAAAACGTAATCAGACGCAAGTCAACACAACAAAAGACATTCACGCGCATAACGGTCACGATAATGCGCATGAGCATAGTTTTTTTTAGCAAGATTTCACCTATAAAAAATAATTAAGCTGTTTCTTGTTTGTCTTTGAATTACAAACATTACGAAATAAAAAAAAAAAACAAAAATGTGTATTATATAATTCAAAAAAAAAAAAAAAAAAAAAAAAAAGAATCAAACTTAATGGAATTAAAAAATTTGAAAAATTTATTTGTAAATTAAAAAATTGTGAAGGAAAATACTTTAAAAGTAATTTATAAATCAATAAAAAGAAATTTCAGCAAAAGTTTGCCCAAATAATTTATTGAAATCTTTTACATAAGTTTTAAATAAACACAATGGCAAGAGAGCGACAAGAAAAAAACAACAACAGCAAATGTTTCTTTGCAAATTATGTAACTATAAGTTTGACCTTAGCAAATAAGAAGGCTGGATGCGGCCTTTCGAGCGAACGTGCTTACAAAAAAAAAAACCCCTAAGCACGTAGGAGAGATATATTCGAACGTTATACTAGTCCTTGGCGTACCGTTAAATACCTCACACCACTTATACCCTTCCGAATAATGTTCAATAGTGTTTGTCCTTGGGCCAAAATACGTTGGTGTGACAAATTTCTTCAAAATAACTCAAAATTGGGATTTGCACGTTGAACATAACTATACAAGACGAACGAGTCGACGGATATACGGACAAGCTTAACTCTTTCCAGACAAGGGCTTTGAATCGTACAAAAGTTATCCTACAAGGTAAGTTTATCTTAAGTCCTTTTGGATGTTATATACATCCGCACAAACTCTACATACCCATGTACAACAAACAGTGTAAGGGGAATTGAACCCCTTTAAGTATACCCTACCTTGCTCTAACATACCCTAGTACAGAATGCATTAAGTTTGTGCGGACGTACGTAACACTTAGGAGGGATTAAGACAGACTCACTTTGATTACACCGATCAGGTCAGAGTTATTTTCTCTTTCCCTTTATTCTTGTCTTCAACATGCTCTACTTCAAAAAGCCGTTATATAGAAAAAATTTGCAATTTTCAAAATTTTTCGGCAAAACTCCCTGACTAATAAAGTAGCTGATGAAAGTTAGTTCGTGAAACTACTTTGATTTGAAATCAACCCTTATACGGGAAATGAAAATCAATAAAATTATTTGGGAGTACAACAAGTTTGCTAAACTTGGATCTCGTCATGTGATGTTTTCGGTATTCTCCGATTTGCGGGCTTTCATGGAATAAACGTTTCAATGAGAACAGTGTGTATGTAATTGTTGGTACATTATTAGCAAAACGAGTAAATAGCCGGACCAGGCGACTATAATTTCCTGACTATAGTTGTCTTACTTGTCATAATTGCGATAAGTGCATCCCATCAAGCGTCCCGTTTCTAGATAGAATTCAACACAAATTCTTAAACAGAAACAAAAAAAATAAAGATAATCAATAACGCGTTAAAGGGTAAAAATCATGCTAACAATTCGAAAAAAGTCGTTTTGCGGCAATTGTTAAGCAAAGCATATATTCTTAGGCATATATTTGAGTATTAAAAAACATATTTTTTAAATATTAAAATCTAGTAACATCGGAGCAATTCTCGCTTGGCATACTGAGTATAAGCCTTTCTGGGTATGCAACTGGTGCAAAAAACTTGCAACTAAAAACAAAAACAAAAAAAACAAAATATCATTTAATCCATGCGTGTATCGCTAGTGTAATCCGTATGAAATGTTAAAAATATTGATTTCCCTATGATTCGCGTACATTTTAAAGAAAAAGTTCAATTGATTTTCAATACATTTTCGTCTAAGAAACAAGACAACAAACACACTTCGACAACTTATGAATAAATTATTTATAAAAAAATGCTTTTCGTTATTTTAGTGCGACTAGTGAGTCACTCAGGACATGCCCTATCTTCGTCTAACACGGTGACCGTGAGAAAGAATTGACGAAAGAGATATAGTTCGGTAGTGGCCGCAGTGTAGTGAATATGCCCCGACTGCGACACTCTGACACTCTGACACTCTGACAACTGTCTTACGTAGTTTGCTCTAAGACTTCGAATTTGAAAAATATCGTAAAAGTTCGAATGAAAAGAACGCTGCCTGCCAAGTGCTTGATCGAAAAATCAAGTTTTTACCCCCTTTTAAAAATCGTCCCACACCCATTATTTTCTTTTCACATCATTCTCGAAAATTTTAGGAATAATTTTGTGTGTTGTTAAACTAAGCCAAGAAGAGAAAATTGATTTTCTGAAATATCTGCTGTGATGTTTCCCCCTTAAGCCTTACCCTCGTATGCGCGCGTACGACAATTCAATTTTTCGATCCTAATTTAGTCGTTCCCGGCACCCTTCGCCAATTCGCCCTTCGGCTGCGTTGCAAGCAGCTGAAAGTGTGCGTTTCAAGTCCCCTGCAATTCGATGACTTTTAGGCTTTTCATGATTGCATTAATTGGCATTTTCGAATGATGACTGACTGACTTTATTGTCAATAGTAAGTCTTTTCAAAAATGTATGCATTTTGCAAACAATAATTTATCGCTTTAACCACCGGTTATGTAATTCACACACAAGCGCTCTAAAATATCCTAAGAATGATTTTGTTTCTTTTAATTAATTTTTAAACGTTTTTGATATTCCGCATGCAGTTGTTTGTTTGCGAGCAGAAGTCGTTTGCTTTCCTTTAAATCCATTCCGACTGACTAACTGACTTTAAAATATCATCGGCAAAGAGAATTGACACAAGAATTGCTTACTATGCTATGAAAATATTTCTCACAGGAAAAAAACATTGATTTTGCTTAAAATATATGTTTGTCATGTTTACTTCATCAAATCTTTAAAGATCTTATACCCGGACTCGGAATATTTGTGGACGGAATACCAACAATTGTAGTATGAATCTAATTAAATCAATAAAGAAATTTTCAAACAAACTTGAAAACGCTTTCGAAATTCTAAGAGAATGAGAAAATTGAAAAATAAAAAAAAAAATAAAAAAAAAAAGATATAAAATTGTTTAGTAAAATAAATTGAAAAGAGTGATAATATAATGAAAGTTGCTTTAGTAAAATTCCATATTCAAGTTAAAATTCCTAAAATGAAATTTCAATAAAGAAAAATTACAAAATTTAATTTAAAAAAATATATATATATATATGTACAGAGTAACAACAATATCAACAGAATTATTATTAAAAATTTTACTTTATGAAAAAAAAGACAAAAATAAAAAAAAATTATATGCAGTGGTTTCCTAGACACGTTCACCATACACTTTCTTAACACAAATAGAACGCAGCAGTAGCAACCAAAACAAAAGAAAATAAGGGGGAGAAACGAAACGAAAATAACTAACAGCATATACGAACTTACGCATGTGTACATATACACGGACATACATTCATAAACGTATTCACATTGTTTTACAGCAAACTTTACTTAATCTACAACAAATATAAACATTAAAGTGTTAAAATTGTTCAACATCTACCGGTAAATAGTTGAAGTGTTCGTATGTTTGCATCGATGTGTTCGTCCATTACAAGGACAATTTTACAGAAATGTCCAAAAGCAACAAAAACAATTCAAATAAGAAATACAGCAAGAATACGGCAACATCAGCAACATCAGCAACGCTGCAGCATCCTTCTCTCAATGATTATGCTTTAAAATGCAAAACACGTACATGTGCACATTATGTTGACATTTTCCATGCAGAGCTTGTTATGACATGTTCTATGACATTTCCGTTTCCTACGTTAGTGTAACCGTTACCATAACAAGACAACTATAATGCAAAAACCAAGTGTCCCTCCAAACCCGAACTCTCTTTTCGTTTTTCTTTTGCAGTTTTTTTTTTTTTTTTTGTTTTCTTATTCTGCTCTTCTTCTTGATATTCATTTGCTTATATTGTACAAAAAAGCAAAAAAAAAAAAAAAAAAAAACGAAAGCAAGGCAGGGATGATATCCACAAAGAGCAATTGAAACGAACACATTTAAACGATAGTAAGGATAAGGGAATAATCGAAACACTTTATACTCGGAGAAAATCCAAGGAGGACTGATCGCAGCTATCATGAGAAATATGGCCAAAAAGCGTAGTATTTTTGAATAGATAAAAAGTGTTCCTACCGCTGGCGATTGGTGTGCTAAACAGTGGGCATTGATTTGTGAATTTTTAGTAATAAACAAAAAACTTAAATTGACCACAAACATCGATAACCGAATTCCCATTATTTTTAATATAACTCTTCATCGGCATATACTTCGGTAAGCGTACTTCCCTTGCCTGCATAATATCTCATATCTTAGAAGCGTTGTATCTAATACACAACTTAAAATCTTTATATACAAAAGTATGAAACATGGAAAAATATGGAAAAACGAACTCTACAAGATTTGTGGTAATATTGTCTAAACATGGAGTTGAACATATCATGCAAACGTATCATATAAACGTAGTCAGCTAACGCCAAGTAGAAGTAAACTGAACTGTACAACAAGTGTTGTCTGAAAAGGTTGAAAGGTTTTTCTTCTGTCACCAGCCATAACAACGTCAACAGCAACAGTAACAGCAACAGCAACAGCAACAGCAACAGCAACAATAACAATAAAAACAATAACAACAACACTTTGCAATATTTCTCTAACACCTGCTACTTACGGACCTCATTTCAGACAGTATCCCAATTCCGATGCCGTTATATGCTAAAGTGTTGTGTACATTCTCAAAATATTCATTTTTATCCTCATTATCATCATCATCATCATCATCATCATCATCATCATCATCATGATCATCGTTGCGAGCAATTGTAGAAAAATGAATGCATTTGAATTTGAGCAAAGGAAAGCATTCAACCAAGAAATTAGCTGCACAATGCACACCGAGCTCTACGGTGTCACAAATGTGACTCACAATTATTTTAGGTAATTTGTTCAGCAGAAAACGTGCTCGTTTTAATTAAAATAACCCGAGATGAAAATTTAAAATACAAAATTACACAAAAATATTTTCTTTTCCTCCCTCATGCTCCTCCCCCCTTTCATTACGTTTCAATACGATTCTACTAAAACTTTCACCGATTTGTGCGACGGATTATATTTGCATTTCTCCTGCCCCGAAATTGCTCTGTGACGCTGCATAATCGCTGATTATAAATTTTCATATACTAATGGTATATGTGTATGTGTGCACGCGTATGTGTATTTGTGTGATGTCTTTATGCGTAGCATATGAATGTTATGACAGGCACACGAATTTCGAGTAACTTTCTTATTTATTTGCAAATGTTCCAACAAATTATCCCGAAGGACTTGAATATGACAAAAAATACAAAAACACTTTTTTTTTTTTCTTTATGAATTTCTTTCACACACAACATATTCCCATCTACTTACCATTTCGTTTAGCCCGTTTGCTACCAAGCTCTAAAAGAGTGCCGTCCCGCTCTTCGATCCAAAATGAAGTCTTTTTTAGGCAAAGTAAAGGAATCGAAAAACAAGAAAAAACAACTAAAAATATTATATTCGGTCGTCACCGAATCTTTTATACTCATCCCCGTTATTCTAGAAAAGAACTATATTTTCATGCTGCATAATATGGAGTGCGCGCAGCTGATTTTTTTCTATTTTCAAAATAAAAGTTTTTTCCACATGGCCGTGCGGGCATTGTAGGCGTGTCCTGTGCAAATTTTAGGTCCCTCCCAATTTCTTTTGCAAATTTGTTGACTATATATTCATTTTCACTAACGCGAGAATGTTTGCCACAAATCCTACACAGTTGCGCAAACCGACAGATGGACAAACGAACAGGCGGACATGTTTTGGGTGCATTCCTAATTTGAAACCGGCCTAGAACTTATATACTTTGTGCGGTATTTGAAGCTTGTTTTTGCTCCTTTCAAAGGTATTGAAAAAAATAAATAAATTTTGATACTCTGGGTGGATTAATCTGGGTGGACGTGGTCAACTGGTTGTATTTTGGTCAAGGTGCTGCAGCATCGCCCATAGAATATACGTTAAAATATTTGTACATTTATCTGCTGCAGTTTATGATTAAAGAGCAAAACCCCAATTTTTTATTCCTCTTGAAAAAGAGGTGTTCTGAGCTTATATGGTCCCGTAGGCGTGCCATTCGACCAATATAACGTATTGTAAATACCAATTTGCGTCCAAGAACTTCCAATGTTTCTGCTAAATTTCAAGACGATTGCTTTATTTTCGTTGCCAGGGGAATGTTTACAACAGACATTACACAGACGGCCGGACAGACAGACGGACATGTTGAAATTGATTTAGAATTTGATGCTGATCAAGAATATATGTACACTTTGTGGGGTTTCTAATGCTTCCTTTAGGCGTTGCGAACCCCTGCCTACAATATACCCATCATTCTTCGGTGGTGGGTATCAAAATAATTAAAGTTCTTTGTAAACCATTACCGTTGATTTTAAAATGATGATATGCTTACTTACAATTGTTAGGATCACACACAAATCAATTCGAATTCGCTCTAAAGGTTCGCGTTTTAATTGCTGCTTTCTTCCATTCTTCATCTACAAAATTGAGTGCCATGTACTTTATTAGATTGCATTAATAATTAAATAAATAAAAATTTATATAAATAAAAAACTAATACATGAAATATAATAAATTTTTGCATGTATTCTAATCATTTGTTCTCTTCAGAAAGGCATTTATTGAGAACCGGTACAATCGGTACAATATATATATTAGTCACAATATTTTCCATCATTTTCTACAGTCTTTTCCCATCTTTCTGGTAGCATGGCGATATCGTGTCGAAAGACCGATATAGACTTGGCAGCGATCCAATCATTGGTCCATTTTCGTACTGCTTCAGCATTTCGAAACGGCGTGCCAGCCAAGACATGCTCTATTGATTTGAAAAAATGACATTTGCAGTCAACTCGTATCATCACTTTCGAACCGTTGAAACCAAGTCGACAACTGGGATATGATGAACCAGCATCACCACAAGCTTCTAAAAGTGTTTTTCATCGGCTTCGGAAGCGGATTTCTTCAAATCAAACAACAAAAATAATGAATGAGTTATGAGTGCTCCATTTTTGGCGTCTGCATATGCCAAATAACTCAATAATATTAAATTTGTTTGTTGTTTGTTATTTTATGAAGAGAAAGGTCAAGATCGTCGAATTTAATTGTGTTGTGTACGTTGATACTTCGCATTACTTAATTAATTTCACTAATAAATGTCGATGATCAAGATACATGCAAGCATGCAAGCACCTAATATAACATTGAACAACGTAAAAATTATCTAAAAAATAGAAACTAAAAGCACAATTACTTCGTTAAAAAAACAATAAACATAAGAAAAAAGAAGACTATTATAAGGATAAATAAATAAACAAAACTCCTTGTTTAGGGTAAGGAAATCGAACGATTCGTATTTGAAGGGACTGCAACGCAGCGAACGGGTTAAAGATACATGCACAGATAATGTATACAAATTTTATGCTAGAGTGAAGAGCTTTACAGTTATGAATTGTTATGCTGACGCGTCACAAAATTGCTTAAGTAGTTGTATGAAAACAGTATTGGTGAAGGAATAAGAGGGTAAGGCGACAAAAAGAAAAAAGAAAAGAAAACGCACACAAATTCATTATGAAAACAAAAAAAAAAAAAAAAACGTGTGACATTTGCTGAAATAATACACTAAGCTAAGTATAATATGTAAAGACAGTTGCCACTCATTTATCCTAAGAAAATGTGCACATACTAACAAAGACTGTAGTATTTACGAATTGTTTCGTTAGACAAGGTTAAGGAGAGCTCCTGAGCGATCTCTGAGGATGACTAAAAACAACTATATATATATATATAAATGTGCGCGTTTGTCTTTCCTTGTCTGTGCATGTATAAAGGTGTGAGAGTTTTTCTTTTTTTTTTTTTCATTTATTTTTTTGCTACTTCTATTTAGTCATGTGCTTATGATTGCCTCGCATTATTCAACTTGAATTTTTTCTTCTTTCAACGCTCATAATATATCATCATCAGGAAGAATATCATCTTTGCCGTAGTTACAGTCAGCGTCGCCTCATTTCGCATTTCGATTTAGTTCTTTGCAATTTTGCACAAAATTCGTTTTGTTGTCATAACAAATGTCAAAATGTTGATATTATTACCAACAATCACAATGCGCCATCAACAACAAATTGCAATACTAATTATATCATTTTTCACATACGTGGCTGGAATACGTAATATGGCTAACAACAACAACAATAATAATAATAATAACAATAACAACAACAATAACATTAACAAGAACGACAATAACAACAACAACAGCAATAATAACAATAATAATAATAATAATATCAACAACAACAACAACAGCAACAGCAGCAGCAACAACAACGATAATAAAAACATTAATAATGACAATATGTTGCATCCAACGTTACATAATTCCAATTACGAAAGGTAAGTTGATCGCTCGCGTTTCAAGAAATGAAAGAAATTAATAAAGGAAAACAACCAAAAAAAAAAAAAAGAGGCGAAATATTATTTAGTCAGTCGTAGTAATTGCATAAATCAACACTTAATTAAAGCAACGAAGCGCAACGTTTCTAACACAAAGAGTTAAGCAGATGTGATAAAAAAAAACTATCAGGAACAGTTTATGTTTATCGCACAACGGCTTTGTTGTTGGCGTTGTCAGCGCGCATCCATATGCATCCGTATATTTTATTTACCACTTCCCTGACCTACCGTCGTAACCATGGCGAACTCAACACTGACGTGCTAGTCTGTTATTTGCTTGTCAGTTTAGGAAATAATTAAACAAATTTCGCCAACTATTGGAAACCTTAACATGTTATATCTATCCCACATTCACTTCGGAATGATATAAAGCAAGCATGCTACCTAAGATACATATATACAAAGCAACAACAATAAAGTGTCCAGCTTTGATATTAAGTTTTTTGTTTTTTAATTCCGTTTCAATGAAATCATTTTCCCCTGGACTTTGAAGTTTCACTTATGTTAGCAAAACCGTAATAGGTTATCCCCGCTTGCCTTCGTCCCGAATGAAATAGCGAAAGTATAAGTAAATATTATCATTAAAAGTGAATACATGTTTTGCAGAAATTCTCATATTTTTCTTTAATCTTTTTAAGTTTTCATCAAACGCTTTTGCAAACACCGCCAACATTCAGTCCAAATGCAAATGCTCAGCAAAAAGCGCAATTTCGTCCAGTGCCAATAATCGATTTCACAAGTGCAGATGCAATAGCGCCCGAACGCATTAATTCGGCTTACACGGTAAATGATAGAATCGCCTCTGCCGACTCGCACAAGCACATATCTCGCTTGACGAGCACTTCAAACACTTTACATGCGAAAAGTGATAATAAAAGATATGCATCGCATACAAAGAAGCAAATGAAATTTTCATTTCCTTCAAATGATGGCGATGAGCCATTAATTCAAAGTGAAGTGAAAAGCAAGTTATTGCCGCAAATCCCCATCCTTACTTATATGGATCCTTATAGAAATGGAAATTATCATTATCGGCCGGCGGAGAATAAGGCAATCGTTACAACACACAACATTAATAGCCACGATGATAAGAAGGAGTCTATTCCACACAATCAAGAATATTTAGTGCAATCAAGCATAACAGTAGGTTCGAATAAACAGCAGCAGCAGCAGCAGCAGCCGCAGCAGCAACAACAAACTTTACATTATTTGGATAATGGCTACCATAAAATTACTTATCCTATACATAGCGCTTACGTCATGGATGAGAAGCCAAATTATCAGAAGTACGGTCAAACGCCTAATGCGCTTGTGGTTGATAAGAGACCAGAGAATTGGCAAACAACCGCACGCACAACAAATAAGATATCTTACGATTCGCATGATTACCCACCACCAAGTTATTATCAGCATCAAACATCGAATTTCTTGCCATTTACAACACCGCCAACCCCATCCGTTGAACGTAATGAACATAGAGTAACGTCAATGCCACATTTACAATCATCATCATTAAAGTCTACGTTGCCTAATTATGCAAACAACATTGATAATTATTTGTCTAAAACACAGCAAACACACCATTACCATAGACGACCAACACTGGCAGCAACAGCAACAGCAACAGCAACACTACCATATCCACCAACCAATTATACGAAACAACAAGCATCTTATCACGATAAATATAGTTTGCCACCGCAACGTATACCATCGCCACCATCACCATTACCTTCACCACCCCAACTATATCAATGGCCAACAATAAACAGGCTATCTTACCATAATTACTATGACTATCATGCTGGTGACGAGTCCCCTCCAATATCTCGCCCACTTTCGCCAGCGTTCAATTACCCCTACCAAAGACCAGCGCTTACAACATATCAAGAACCTTATAAACCACTGGTAGCGTCTAATCTGAATTTAGGTTTGACTTCATTACTACAGTATGCACCCCACTTCGCTAGTATGTTATTGGGAGGCGTTACAGGAGGATCAACGACAAATAAAAATAATCCATTGAACAGCTTGCTGAGCGCTTTAACCACGATACATAACACTAATAAGGCGCCGCCACCTTCATCCGCCCTGTTAAATCAACAAAGGCCGGTTAACTCTCAACTCGTTAAAACTCTCGAGAATATAGCGCACAATGACGACTTGCAATGCGTACCAAAGGTCCTCTGCCAAATGGTTGCCGGCCAAACACAACATGGTCAATTGCCCAGCATCATTACCTCACCAGCCGTAACAAAGTAAGTCAACGAATAAATTTCAAATAAGCAGTTTTCTTAAAGACACCATTAACTTAAACGAAATTCTTCAAGCTTCGAGCTTTAGCGATTTCCCACACCTTTAGTTTTTACACATGTTTTCACTCAAACTTCAAAACTTTATGTATCAGCGCCTATGTATTGTGTATGATGGGTGACGCGCACATAATTATTCTTCACTGTAGACTTATATTCTGTTGTATGTACACAAACGGGAAAACATTCTGTAAAATAATTTTGGAAAAAAAAGTGAATGTTTTCGTCTTGCTTAAATTCATCCTGTAAATCAAGGCACTTTAAAGAGTCCAAACTTAAATGTTTCTTTCTCTCTGACAAACATTTTATTCGTCTTGGATTACTTTCGTGAGATGTCCTCCAAGCAGTAGTGTTAAAGTACTACATAAGTTTTCCAGATTCGTTGAACACGTTACGAATAGCGTCATGAGAGAAATTCAAGTTTATTGGTCAAAATAACATCACAAGTTCGACCGTTCCAGACCGCGAGAACAAACGATTTAAACAGTAAAGATATTCTAATAAGAAAGAAGAAAAGGCAAACTAGATACCATGTATGCGTTCGTTGCAGCTTGTGTTCTAAATCTGACCCTTTATATGGGGTAATGGAATTGGTCAAAGCCTACTTTCGGGAGTAGGGATAAATACAAATTTAATGCATATGCAATAGGAAGGGCGAATAACCTTAAAACAGTTACGATTAAAAGTTTCTAACTTTGTTAACCACAAATTTATATTTCAGTTTCTTGGCAGGTTTTCCTGTCGCTTCACCTGCTTTAATTTATGGACGAGCCGTTTTGTTGGGTATTAGCGGTGGTGAGCCTAGCTGCCAGCAAACTTATACAAAATGCCCCAAAAACGAAGTGAGTTTTAAAATCCTTTCAAACCATAAAATGACTAGAAGCAGCTTAAGTTGCTCTCGTCTTTAATTCACTTTTCCTCTATCTTCTCGGGTAGTATGAAGTAATTTATTACCTTAACAATCATCGTGGCGGATTTTTCAAACTCTTCAGCGAATCGAACGAAAGCAGTCATCAACAACGCTATCCTGAACAACAGCAAAGTAGTCAACGTCCCGGATATAATGATAACACTGCTACACAGGGAGGAGATAGCGGTTACTCATTATTTAATATTCTCGCTGCTCTGACGGGTGGTAGCAACAGTAACAAAATAGTAGCAGCAACAACACAGGCAACAGCATCAAACAATCCACCAAAACCGCAAACAACAAATTTCGATTTAATGAGTGGAATTGGAAACTTTTTTGCACAAATGCTAACCGATTATATGGGCGGCATTGGTAATGCTATGGCAGAACATCAAAGCAAACGCTTGCGACGCTCCTCCAAGTCTTACGATATGCAAATTTTGAAGTTTGAAGATACTATCAACTTGAAGGATGCAGACGGCGAAACGAACATTCATGGCGTAGACGAAGATTTGAAGTCTACTCAACAATGTGCAACTTTCAAGGCTTACAAAAATAAAGAGCATTCGAGTAATAGTAAGAAGATGATATTCTTACCGGAAATTAATGAAAACTTCATAATGAACGATACGAATATAATAAAAATTATAGATGAATTCAATCATTTTAATCAAGTTAGAAAATTCAAATTTCCCATCACCCCCGTCAGCGATCAGGTGGCATCTGCTGAAGCGAAAACCCAAAAAATCGTCTTTAAAAATGAGGATCAACGTACATTGCATTCTGAAGGTCACGAAGGTATAGCATTGTCCGAACGAAACCCAAAAATTGTAAATAGACTAAGTGACAGCATTCTGTCTAATTATGACCAAAATTATGCTGAAGGAAGTGCTTTTAAATGGCCCAACGATAAAAAAACCTCTTCTCAAAACTTGTCTCTCGATTATATTCAAAATCATTTAAATCCTTCTCTTTCGTTTCATCATATTAGCGACGAAAGTGCGAATCCGAAAACTCAAGCATTTACTTTCTTACCTACACCTTCACCTTCTGTATATGCTTCTACCCCGAAAAGCCATACATTTCAAGGTATCCATCAATCTTATGAATTATATCCAAATAGTCGCCCTTATTCCTCAAATGCTGCTGTACGTCCTCCCACTTCAACTAAATTAAAATTCGATAACAAGAATATTTATGTAACTAATGCTCAGGGTGTAACTGAATATTATCTAACACCAGATGGTAGAAAAGTGTATTTGTAGCACTAACTTTAACTTAACCACTTATACATTTATTCACTTGTCCACTTAGTTAACTTATACTACATACATAGTTCGTAGATGTTAATCAAATACAATTTACATTAAAGAAAAGCACATGGACACCTGTTTTCCATTTTTAGTTTGTTTCTGCACGTAACAAGCTCATCTATCTATCATAGATGATAGATTTTGTAATTTTTTTAAGAATAAATTTAATTTAATAAACTTTGCTTTAAAATCTTTTGTTCAAAAGTTTACATTTTGCGAGGGCTGGGGAGGGATGTGAGAGTATCTTAAAGAGAAATGAAAATTCGTAGCTAATAGTATTCGCCTAATCGATACATTACAAAGTTTGAAGGAATTGCTTATGTATTGTGCCTTTTACTCTTATGGCATATTTTCTCGTCGCCTTGAATGCTTTGGAATGTCGAATAATGGTTGAGCGAAATCGATGCTGAATGAAGAGCCACGCGAAGATTCTTTTCAATCTTTTGTGAGTAAAACGACTTTTAATCCATTGCAATGTAAGTTAACTTTCACTTCCACAAAATCTACGTTAATGGGATAACAAAAACGATTCCCGGCTGAATAGAGATGTGTAAAAGCAATCATCCTCCTGATGATGAACGCATCCATTATAAATAACATTAACAATAACATCTTAATATTTCAATAGTCTTTAGCGAATATTATGAAAATGTTTAAAAAGCCTAAAACTATATTATTTAAAAATCAAAGATTCATTTCAGTCGCAGCTCGTTTGTTAAGTTGTCACATTTCTCCTGATTTAAGTTTGTATTTTACTTGAAATAGACAAATAGCATAGTTGTTAGCGTTGTTTGAGTTAAAAACTTCACCGATTTGCTGGAAAACAAGATGTATATGTAGAAAAAAATGAAATAAATAATTATAGTTGGGCCTGGCTCACGAAAATAATGAATTACATGGAAAGTGATTTGGATCGGAACACTTTTCCTTTTCCTAGCATTCGCCTTGGGCTAAACCAGTTCCAAAATACGTCGTCGCATCAAATTTTACCATAATATCCCAAATATTGCGATCTGTAAGCTGAACGCAAGCATACAACATGGACAGACAGACGAGAAAGTAATTGAGCAACTAATCTTGAATCGATCGGTATAATGAACGAAGGGTCTAAAATTCCAATTATAGATTTTTTTAAAGTCTCACACTGTTGATTTCTGTAACTGTTCATTATTTCATAGACTTCTTCCCAGTTAGCAACTCTGCTGTCCAAGCCTTTTTAAGATAACCCGCCTCTTTGCAACGGCTTTTACTTCTAATACACATGCAATTTCTTATTGTACCATATTGCATTGTCATCATCTTGTCATGAGTGCAAGATTTCAGTGTCCGATCACGATAAGAGATATAAGGACGTATCCAAAATATCGACTAAGAGCTTCCCGTCTTACGTGCGTTTTGTCCGCCTCCTTTTTATGTGTACAGTACAATTGGTTTGACCAATTTGTAATATAACTGTCACTCGCATTCCTTTGCTAAGGAACCGGGCGGCAGTGCACGATCCGGTATCTAACGTTTTTACATGTTTTTTACAACATATTTCATTTGCAATCTACCTAAAAAGACAATGAGTGAATGTTATTGCAAGGCAAATGAGAATAAAAAAAAACTAAAGAAACCTAGGAAATTAAAAAAAAAGCAGATAATTTAAGGAACAATCATAAATTAGTTTCCCAATGGAAGATCCAGTTTATGATGTGGTTTTAATCCTTCTAGCTTTTTGGTCTCATCTAGAAGAGATATTGCCAAAGAATTTACGTAATTACTCAGTCCGATAATATATTTTGAAACCTTGAGTTCTTGAATTCGATTTGTAAGAAGTAGAAAATCCAGGTCATCCAGAATAGTGCTTGATAGTGCTAACGAATCTCGGCAAAAAACGGCGGTAACAATTAGACGAAAAGCCTTAGATTGATATTTTAGACGTATTTCTAACTGGCGGCTCTCAGCAATTATACGCTATTGGTTCAAATGGTTTGAGGGGCTATTCTTGTACAACGTCCATTGCTTTTTTAGATTAAGTTGAGATTGTGAACGGATTAGCCACTGGAGTATTCTGAAGGACAAAAACGAAAACACATGAACTGAAAGATGAGAAATAAATTTGGTCCAACAAGTTTTGTCGTATTTGGAAGTGAAATCATTGGGATTTAACTTTTGAAAATCTCATCTTAAATAAAGAATTATTTTTTCTAATAATTATTGCAGTTTACTGTTGCAAAGTGCAGCGTATTTATTACGCACTCGAATGGAACGTATTTAAAACACTCCCTCATAATTGATTACTTATTCTTTTTATGCTTTTCCATTACGACTCCTCTTTGAAGATTAGTAAAATATTACGGAACACATATATAAGAGTGCAAAGTACTTAAGGCTTGTCAATTATTGTCCTCACGATTTGAAAAAATAAATAAATAAATAAATAAATGAATAGATAATAATTCATCCATCAAAATGCTGACAAATCAAATAACGTAGTTTTAGGCGATAATACAAAATATGATTTTATTTAAAATAACAATGAAAAAAGCACAACACTTATGAATGTACTTTGTATCGTAAGCAAAATAAATTAAAAAATATTTTAAATTAAATCTACCATAAGTATATATATATATATGTATATATATAAAGTTTGGAAACAAAATAAACATTGGATTTGAAATTAAACAAGCGTAGAGTTGAAAAAAAATCTAAAGGGAAGGGAAGGGAAAGGGAAGCACAATGCAATAAATTTTCTGAATAACACTAACAACAACATAAAAAAAAAGTATAGTAAAGACAGAAACCATTTAAGGCAAAAATCAACAAGTTAAGCACGGGTATTAAATTGCGACCAAATGAAATGTAATATAGCCACAGAAAAGGAAAAAGCAAAAAACAAAAAGAAACAAAAAACAGAAAACAGAAAATACAGAGCAAACAAAAACTACAAAATAAAATAAAATGAAAACGTAAGAGAAACAAAAAGAAAGAAAATCCAAAATGTAAAAATCCCTTGATAAAGAACAAAAATTAAACTGTGCTGCAGTAAATGGTGAAAATGAAATATCCATAAATGGCTCACGGTGATGGAGATATGCTGGGCGGTGTAGTTACATGGCAAGGCATGCATGCAGTCAGGGAATGAAATGATGTGATATGAACAAAGTGACAGTAATGCCGATACTTTCTGATGTGCTTGCAAAAGTCTCTCTTGTGCTCTCTTCATTTATCTTTCTGGACAAATGCTGGACAATAAGGCGCTTAACGCACACGGTACTGCTGTTATTATCACGGCGGGTTGTTGTTATTGTAATGAATGCAACACATTCAGTACATATGGTTAAGAAAAATTTGTTGAATATTTGTTCTTCTGTGTACTTTATATATATATATGTATTTTTATATAAAAAAAATTTTTTTTTGTAATTTAATGAAAAAATTTTCAGTCATTTTTTTCAGTTTGACTTGATTGCCAGCAAAATGAAATGGTTTGCAACGAAATAAATGAACGGACAAAAGGAAAATGAAAAAGCAAGAAAAAGCGGTATTATAACAACAGAGTGCAATTCTGGTCTCTGGTCATTTATTGTTTGGTCGAAATTACTGTGAAAATAATGATCTCCCACTGGATTTCAAACAAAAGCAATTTAAAGACAAATATATAAAAATTTAATAACATTTTTCCGCTCATTCCACTCCCTGCTCAATTGATGTAACGTGTAAGCACCCTTTTGTTTTGTTTTCTTTTTTCGTTTGTTGTTGACGAGAACATACCACATGTCAATAGCATTTGTTTAATTTATGCAACATAATTATTTGCATTCCACTTTAAATTACTGCTCACAAAATCAAGTGAAATGTGTGCGTGCAGCCGTCTGACTGACTGACTGACTGACCAGCCAAACGTAACGCCAATTGCAACGTCAGTGAAAAGTAAAGTAACAAAAAAAAAAACAAAAAAAAAAAAAAAATTTATAATTTTTTTGTGTTTCGAAATATCGTACTTGTGGTTGATAAACATACTCCCTCCCACCCATCTAGCTTATCATGGTCTTCTTACTCAGCTATTCCTCAATTCACGGTACAGTCACTGTCATCAGTACTCTTATCGTCTAAAGAAATTAAAAGCAACTTTTTTGTAGCTTTCCCCAACCATCTCATCTTTATATTATGACTCAGCATTCTAGTTAGCGGTAGTGGGATTAATACGCTTAAATGTCTGCCTGGTTGCCTATCTTTTGCCTTTGTTTCCCCTCTTTAAACGGTTTACTGCATGGAAATTTAAAAATAAAAATGAAAACAAAAAAACAAACGGAAAAAAATCAAAGAAAGAAAGAAGGAAAGAGAGAAGAAAGACAAAAAGGAAAACAAAGGAATAAAAACGTTCATTACAACACCGGGTATTACGCAAAGATGAAATTGTGTAATGAAGAAAACTTGAGGTAGATACACATTGCAGAGAGACTTTCCTGTTGCATTGTGTTGAGCGTTTAACGGGGTTGCGGTGGCGGCAATGGTCCAACATTTGGACATGGCATCCTTTTGGCCAGTAAACGACATAGGGGAACATCACGCACAGCATCGCCAATGAATACAGACAATAAATACCATTGTTTCGTTCCGGTTGATTGCACTTTGTAGTTACTGCAAGCAGACAAACAAACAAACAAGTGAAAAACAATAGATGCATACATTTAAAAATGAAGCTAAAATGTAGATGAAATTCAGAGTAACATGAAATGAGAAAAAAGTAGCAACAACAAGCAAAAGCGGATTAAAGATAATAATAAGTTATAAGTAGTCGAGTAAAATATTTTATGTATTTATATAATATTATAAAGTACCGTTATTGTAAGCAGTGCTCTTCATAAACAAAGGGAACACGAACCTACTTGAGAGCATAACAATAAGGATACACACATATATGTGTATGTATGTATATATGTATGTATATATATATATATATATATATATATATATATATATATATATATATATATATATGTAGTAGTAAAAATACATAGAAATAGACCTATACTTACCTACCTACCTACCTACCTACCTACCTACCTACCTACCTACCTACCTATACATATAACTGAACAAAGATGATATTGTTTTTAATAAATCAAGTGCAACTGAATGTATACCGAGAAATTATTCAAGATTAGCAGAGGAAGTAAATAAACAGATGCAAACAAATGGGAAATGGAAAGTGTAGTTATGCATTGTATGAAGGACGTTCAGTAAAAGGAAAATTAAGAAAGTGAAACATGGATTTATTTTTCAAATCTTGGAGTTAATTAACGACTTTAAGGAGGTCTTGTTGCAGCCATTTTTCACATTTCACTTACATGAATAATTACAAATCTTTATTACGATTCCTGAATTCATCGGGAGCGATATGTATAAGATAAAATCTTCTACGATAGCAAGGCTTTCATTCTGCACTCTGTACACTAAATCGGCCAAAAAATCACATTCGTTACGTCCCTCTATGCAAATTTAATGTAACTTTATATATGTATGTGTATATGTATGTATATGTATATATATATATATATATATTTATATATATATCAATTGTCTAAAGTTCTGTGGATGCTATGAGACGAGTGGTGAATCTTGCGACGAAACCTATTGGTGAATAAGGTGAAAAGTGGGCGTTAAGAGGTAGTGTTACCTTGCTACCAACCCTATAAGAAAAGAGAATTCAAAATCACATCTTGGGCGTACTACCGAGCTGCGTTCCGAACCCCAAACTTATGTATGAGCTTTATGAGGTCACAGCGAAAGACCGCAGGAGTTGGTCTGTAGTCCTCTATTATGAAATATTACTTATAATCCTCAGTGGAGCTAGAACAGTTGGTTTTATTGATGGCATAGCTCTAGACGTCGTAGCCAAACAAATTACTCGAGTGAAATCTATCGTCAATGACGCAATAGCGCACTTAAAAGCAAAACTGGATGTAGTGCGTCTAGAGACAACGAAGAACAAAAGCGTGGCGTTGTTAATAAGTAAGCTGGAGACAGTGGGACGGCTGGATGGTAATCACAACATCCCACCATCTGCTTCGCTTAAAAGCTTGAACTTCATGATATGCTTTCGGCTAACTTTGAAGCGGCGCAATGAATATGTAGTAATGAGATTGACGGCAATCGTCCTTGAAGTCAAGTATGCCACGCTTTGTACATCTAAGAGTTGCTGTAAGAAAAATGATATCTGACTTGATTACGTCAATTGTGTTGGACACAATTCCCTAGTGTTAGCTGGGGCCCTTACTGTGAAGACCGCATCCAGAAAGCTGCTTATAACTTAAAGCCTTGATGCTGTAATACAAATATGAGGCTTTCGCCCTATTGCCGAAGAGGTGATTTTGGTAATTGCAAGAGCAATGCCAGTTAAAATGTGATCGCATGAGATGAAACGCTCCTGCAAAGGAAATTCTTCAAAAAAAAAGTATCGTTCGATCTCAGCGAACAGACGAAAAAGAGCGAGAGAGGATAGATTAATGTGCCCATTCGCCCCTTTGCATTGCAATTGACTAGAAGATAGCAAAGCGACGTGAATTACTACAACAAGTAATGTCAACGGTGGCCATTGTTGTTAGGGGAAGTGTCTGCACAAATTCGGACATAAAAGTTCCCTGGTATGCCCAAGTTATGTGAACTTTCGAGACCGCGTTCAGCATACCACGTTCTAATACAGTATGCTCATGGTATAGTGTCGACCCTGCTAGGAATCTCGGCAGATAATTGTTCGTATGCTAGAGGATACCAAAGCTTATAGCGCTGTCGACCGCGTTGTGGCGACCGTAGTGATGATAAAGGGTAGGCGTTTCATTAAGGTTTTGCAAGACATAACGAACTGATTGCACTAAACAATGCGTATTAGTGGTGCGCGGAAGGAAATGATAGGATATACGTGTGTAGGGGGTCGATTGAGTACATTGACGTCCTCTAATCGTACACGCTACTGCTAAAGTGTAGTTGTATTTATGGAATTTTTTTTTTCTAATCAAGGGAGATAAGAATCTGCTAAGTACCACCAGTCTCCGTATGTACGTTTATTAATAGATGTGCATACTCATTTATTGTTGACAAGAATATGGACTTCTGAAGCTACGAGGACTGCATTCTTCGTGTAAAAACAAGGCTTTACTTCATCAAATTGATGGAAACACGCAAACATATATATTAAAGATATTGCTGATCCCTAAAGCGAATTCTATATTAAACATCTTTGGATTTTGATGATTTCAGAAAGTGAGGAGTTAACCTTAGAAAAAATTGGACCTTAGTTATAGAAGTTATAAGAATCCATAAAGCAGGAGTGAGGCGACTTAGTTTGTCTAAAGTTAAAACTGAGAGTGTTCGACAAGGCCAGACCGTGTTTAAATGAGAACTGACCCCTTTAATTGTAAAATGAGAAGAACACAAAGCACAAAGCGCAGAGCACAAAGAGAAAGAGGAAGAGAAAAAGTAACAAGTAAACTCACTCTAACTGTTTCGCTGGTAGCGCTTATTTTTATTACATTTTGCAAGTAAAAGTTTCGTATTCAAATGTTGTAGAACGACATCGTTAAAGCGGAAATATAAAAACTAATGAAGCTTGAATGATGGAAAAAGCGAAATAGTCAACATTTCTTTTGTTTTTCAATCTGAATGAACAATTTCAGCCACGTTGAGAAAATAGTCGCGTTGATTTTAAGTAACAACATTAAATTGTTGTATTACGATGCTAAGCACACGAAACGTGAAAAACTTCATACACTTTATAATTACAACTGTGTTTGTACGGTTGAAGATTTCCTAATCATTTGTTCTTAGTTTTTCACACCGTCGGATGGGGAAGGGGGGAGGGGGCTGGGGGGGGGAGGGAGCTATACTTTCATTTTGTCAAAACGATACAACAGTCAGAAGGAGGCTTGAGAGACCCGATAAAATTTGCACATTCTTGATCAGTATCAAATTCTCAACTGATTTAAGAATTCTCATCAGTCTGTCTGTCTGCGTAAGTCTTGGCCGCGGAAATGAAAATGTGCGCGTCAAATTTGCCAGAATTATTAGAAATGTTTGCATATTCTAATTGGACATAAACAAAGATGGCGGGTATGAAAGATTCGGCGTAAGCCGAATATTATTTCCTTACTTGCTTTTTCTTTTCTTCTTCGCTTTCGTATTTCGTTATTGAAAAAGACTAAGCAAAGCAGGAGTTTCATTACGTTAATGCAGATACGCAAAGAAGAAAAAAGAAATGTGATAAATGCAGAGAATACAGGGTGCTTCACTAACCTCTTTTCATATTATTATACGGTTGACATGTGCAAAGCTATCTACATAGAGGATAGCTCTTATTACCGGAAGGTGTGCCTTTCTTAATCATTTATTTGATGCGAAAAATAAAGCGTTTCATGAATTATCTTAAAAATGATTTCATTTTTTTTTTTTCAACACAACTTTTTTTTTGTTTTTTTTTTTCAAAACAACTTTTACTCGCACAACTCACTCGCCCCGTTTCTCTCTCTTCCTCATTCCGTCTTTGTCGCAAAGACAAGTCTCCTAGTTATTGTAGAGCAAAAGTTAAAAGAAACAAATGTCTTAAATTAGAAACAGAACAGAAAAGGTATTAATTTCATTATAAAAATAGTAAAACAAAAACCAAGGACTGACAACATATACTCTCTAATGCATTTCGACACTTAATACAATACGGATTTCAAAAACACACATGTGAGTGCGCAAACAAACACAAATTTCCATAATATATAATAAAAGCAAAAAAAAAAAAAAAGCGAAAAAACAAAATGAAAATCAAAACAAAAGCATTGTTGAAATCAAAAGTTTTCTGAAACCTAAATAATAACGAGTTAAAAAAAAAGAAGAAAAAAGAAAGGAGGAATAAACGTAAAACCCCTAAAACAAAAACTTCAAGTAAAGTTTCTAATAACAACATAATGCATGCATGACTGTGTGCGTAAATTTGTTCTGCTTTCAACCAGCAAAAAGTGTAAAATACTTTGCACTTCTAACATTTGTGCTTTCTCGTTTTTATTTCAATATTTTTCCTTTCCTTTCCTTTTCTCTTCTTCTTCTTCTTTTTTTTTTTGTTATATTTTGTTATTTTTATTTGCCGCATTCCGATAAAAGCTACTATTTTTAATACAAAGTAAAGTTGCGATGTGTCAAGCACAGAAGATATCAAGAGAGAACCTTTAGTCTCCACTAGTGAATGGTGTATTAACTTTCACGTTCCGTCTGCATCCTACTACAAAGAGTCGGCCGTCAAGTCAGTTCTTAACCAAAGTCAAATTTTCATTCCGTTTAGGCAACGTAAGTGTAAAGATTCGTGGCGACTACGACAAGCTTTCTGGGCCAGCGCAGTAGTATGATGAAATAAATGGTGAACGTATACGTTTTGCGATTTTCACTTAATTAATAATAATTTTCACGGTTCTATGCCTACACTACAATGTTGTTGCTTGTTTACATTCTCTACAAGTACCTAATGTTTCGAAAATCGTTTGTCAAATAGCGATGTAGCGAATGCCATTTGAACCGACCTGATCTTTTGACGATTCTAGATAAAACGGCACAGCTTGGAACAATTTGAGTAAACAATTTGCGCTCAAGATGCACATAAAATCTTATATAGTTAATAAGCTTAATCGTGATCGCGATTTGCTATCGGATCAATTGAAAGAAGATCCTTTCAAAGTCGATCGTTAGGCCAGCAAACGTCAAGCTTTTCCATAAACTCTAACTCAAACATCGTGTTGAGCGTGACATCGAAGTATTCTTAGATCGGTATTACGGACATACGTACATCTCTCTTATAAAAATGTACATCTTTGTCAAATCGCATATGATTTAAACAAAAAAAAAAAAAGGAAAATTCCTGTCGATTGTTTGATATCATGATAGCGGGATGATCTTGCATTTGTGGCTATCAACTCATAAAGACAGAAAGAAGTGACGAGGAGAAAGAGAGGAGAGAGAGTACACCTTAGTTAAAAAAAAGAAAAGAAAAGAAAAATATGTACAACGAAAGAAGGCAAGAAAACAAAGAGTATGGCACCCGCTTCGACCGGATACCGCGACAATTCTAATTCTATTTCTCATCTTTCAAGCAAAAAATTTCAGATCAGACGTTAGGATATCTATTCATTTGGCTATAGTTAGGGATAGTTTCGCTACTTTCGCTCCTTGCGCTACACACTTCCAGTGATGGTGAAACTGTGTAATGAAGTTTTCGACAAATATTTGGTATAAACGATGTGTACATGAAAAGGATTCGGTCTAAATCGAACATATAATCGGTCTCTTGTCTAATGTGATTTTGTTTGCGTAACACGAAAGGGACTGCTAAGAGATGAAGAAGAGTTTATTTTAGTTATTAAATTTTTGTGTTGTTTATACACATATGCATATGCTTACGTTCTTATACAGCAAACGTTAAGTTTGCACAAAGGTCTGTTCGAGAGTTACGGAAGTGAATGCATTGTATGGTAATTTCATATTTGTATGCAACAAATGTTCCGACAACTTTACCAACAAAAGCAGATTTTACCAAAAAAAAAAAAACAAAAAAAAATATTTATATATATATATATAGAAAACAAGAGAAATAATTATGAAACATTGACAAAAAGTTACATTTAATAACAAAATGTCATTAAAGTTTTGCAAAACTAAATAATGTAATATTGTACAATATCATCGACGCATTGGGGAGAGCGTTAGGTCAGGCCAGGTTTTTCGAATTGCAAATTTCACTTTAGCAAAACAATATCCTGGGGAGACATTTTCTACACCAATCTCTACACCTCTCTCTCTCTCTCTCTCTCTCCCCATCATTTTGAAATGAATTTTCATTTAAGTTGAAATTTAATAAATAAATGTGTTATCACAATTTACCTGAGCTTATATGCAACCTTTTCCCATTTTTTTTATAAAATTTTACTTTTGTTTTGTGCGCGTGTGTGTGCATATGTATTTGTATTTATATTTACATTAAAAATACAGTTCTCAATAAACTGAAATTAAATTTTAAATTATTTCTCATTTGAATTTTCTTAATTTAATATTATATGTTATATATGTTATATGTTATATGTTATATGTTATATGAGGTCAGTAACATTTTGCGCATACATTTGCTCAATCGTTCGCATTGTTAAGCTATATACATAACGATAGCTAACTTTTATTGATTTTTCCCTCTTAAGAGCAGCTTTAATTTATGTAAATTGTGCAAAACTCATAAAATTATGAGAAATAAAAAAACAACAGTTTTTATTCAACTGAAATTCCGTAAATGGAAAAAGGAGTCGTAAAAAAGTTCCTCTCTATCTTTCTGTCTGTCTGTCTGTCTGTCTGTTTGTCTGTCGTGCCAACGACAACGTTACGACAACGCGAGACGCGAAGGGATAGATTTCATGTGTAAATGAGTGCATAAGATAGTCACACTTATGGTTGCCGTATATGGAGTTACGAGTAAAAGAAAATCGCAAGAAATAGTTAAGTAACTCGAACAGACAGAGAGACAGAAGAAAATTAACGTTAATTATCAAATTTTATGATATCTTTTTTTTTTTTCTCTCCTTTCTAACTAAATTCATACTCACTCATAAGCTCCTTTGCAAACGTGGACTTACTTCCTACAGACATTAATTCCCAGGAATAAATAAGCCAACGTTGAACTACGCGCATTGGTTTCTATGTAGTTTCGCATTAAGGTGAACTGGATCGTTATGCCAGTTTACTGATATATTTAACTAAACTAAGTAAGAATATAAAATATCTGGTCGCGTAACAAGTGAGGTATCATTTTAAGTCAACAGAAATGTTCCTACGTCCTTCCTCATAGAGTCGTTGTTTTATGGGCTACATGACAATAGGGGCGAGCCGTTCCGATGAAAATAAATATCTTATATCATATTCGTGGCATTAACTTCAAAATTTTTTGAAAAGGTACGATTCCATATTACGCTATACTGATATCAAAACCACGCCAAAGTGTCATGCGTTAGATTCGGGGAGAGATTTTTCGTCTATTTCTTTCTTCGGTGCTTCGAAGCACCAATGCGACCTAGATGCGATTGCTCGTTTGCGTACCCAGACAAATTGAAATGAACCCGATCGTATGCATGTGCAACTATAGTCAATCAGTTACTGAACGTCCATCCATCCATACCTGAAATCCTATTAACTTGTAGTTGTCAAGTGTGCAGCAATTGTCGAAACATCCTATATTTTTTTAAAAACGAATTGTATTACAAATTTAACGGCCATATACGTAAATCGTAGCACTTTATACAAATAGATGAGTGCAGGCATAAAAAGTGTTAAACTGAATACAAAAGCTATTGATAATAATTATTTAGACTTCTACGGTACGAACAAAAATTTTATTATTAAAAACAAATACCGTACAAGTACAGAAAACTGATTATCACCATTTTAGAAAACTTAAACCATTTTGAGCTAAAAATTTTGCTTCAACTCTCTTTAATCGACATCACGCTTTTAGTAGACAACGAAGCATATATTTTTGTGTTTACATTGATCGAGTGCTGTCTTAAAGAAATTATCTAAAAAATACTTCAAACTTTGTTCGTCAAGCTGCAGACCTACAGCAAAACAACTGTCCCATTATCATATCAGCAGTGCATCATTCGCGCAACTTACTCTGCTCTCTATGAGCAGAGAGGGAGTTTTCGGATTTATTTGAACATAATCACGTCTTGCTTGGGAGGAATCGCAAAGCAAGACAATTAGAAAAGAACGCTTCAAAATGTTGATCCCACCAAAGTGTCTTTAAGGCGATTAGGAGAAGGCTTTTAAAATCTTATGAATGTAACTGAGTGATTCCATATGCAAGTTCTGGCGATGCCTCGCTTGCACATATACACAATTTTCATTTCAAGCGCTTACCAATCTAATGCAATGGCAACCTTCTGCCATAAGTATTTTTTTTTTAATTTTCCTTTTCTTAATATCTTCATTAATAAAAATTCGTAGGAGGAAAAAAAAAAAATCCCCGGAATCACTGCATTCTTTCTTCCAACAAATTTAACGGAGAACAAGACCTTACAAAAAGTTGTTAAATCATCGAACTTTTGTTACGAGCAAAGACAAAATCAAGAAAAATCAAGAAAAATCAGGAAAAAAAAAGAAAAAAACAAAGAAGACAAATAAACATTTTGAACAAGTTGTGCATGTTGCAGTGGAAAAGCAATTGAACAAGTAAAGACATTAAATTATATACAAATGAGTTGGCATTTTTCAAATAAAAGTTGATTGGAAAAGATTTCAAGGGCAAAAGAAGCAAAACACAAAAATAAAAAAGAAAATACATTACATGCTCAGAGAAACGGAAACATTAACAATATAATGACAACTCAGGGCGAAATCAACAAAGCCAAGGACATGACAAAGCACTTTAAGTGAAGATCATTATGCTGTTGTTATTGCTATTTACTTACAAGTGCAATACCAATGAGCCATGAAGTTAAGTGCAAGTTTTATATTAAAAGATTTATTGCATGAAAGGAAAGCAGAGATGGATGATGATGCTATGCCTTACCTGAACACTTGTGGCCAATTGGGTCGAGTGTTACTGTAATGGCCAGGACGAGAGGCGTGCACCCGGCACGGTTCCGCCAAGACACAAGCTCTAGGTCCAAATTCACGTAGAATTTCCTTTTGGGCTATATCCGCATTATAGGCCAGCATGGCGGTCTCTCGTTTATTACGCGAACGATAAGTGCCTATAAAAAATCATATGAATATTTGAATACCTCGGAGAATTATTATTTTTATTTTTATTTTTATTTTTTTCTAGTTTAGCTTTAAATTCAATGTCGTTTCCTTTGCTTTTCATTTAATGTAATCTTTAAATGAATTTATCCCTAACTAACTTTCACATGCAAGTTCGCCTTGACCCAATTTGTTGTTCTCATAACGTATAGTGAATTTCGTAGCAATTTTGCATTATCAACAACAGCTGCAGTTATGCGTTTACCGGCATAGACTTAATCAAAAAAAAAGGAGAAAAAAAAACCGGCTCGCATACGTGCCTAAGAAGAAATCTTGATAACAACCTCTTCATACCATATTGTTAACGATGGCTCTTTGTTCACTGACGAACAAAAAGCACATTTCCCAAGAATGATTTTTGTTACAATTACTCAGGATATATATGTATGTAGGTCATGATTATAATGTCAAGAGTACAAAATCGAAAAACTTTATTACGAAACTTAAATTTATCCTCCTCTGATGTTAAATGATGCTAAGCTGTGAGTCATCCTAAATCAATTTTACGACTTGTACTTCACTCACCATCTGAAGACATGACTCAGAGCGATGTTGAACCAAAATAACATAAATAACATTAATTGGCTGACTACGATTAGCGAGTAAAGTTTAAGTCTACAACGAAAGTTAAATTTTTTCTTCTTCTTTCTTATTTTTATTAATTTGCAAAATAAATGATATAAACAAGAGAGCAGCTTAGTTCAAATTTTAGGTCATAGAGAGTAGAAGGAGGAGAGTGTGAAAAATAAAATCCACTTTAAAGTAAAGCAAGTAAAGTAAGCAAAAAGTGTTACAAGCACATGAAAAAAAAGAAAAAACAAAAAACATCTAACAAAGGCTGGTAAATGATAACGAAAAAAAAAAAGATCGGGTTTTCGAAAGAGTTAGAAAATAGGCAAATGGAAAGAAAATAAAAACTATGTGTGTGCGATTATGTGATTAATCGGTACATTTAGATCAGACGAGAAAAGAAAGAAAATGAAAATGAATCGGAAATTCTCATCAGATTCTCGTTTTTCGGATTTTGCTTCGAATGCTTTTTTTTGTTTTGTTTTTTTAATTTATTAATAACGTAATGAAGAACGCAGCTTACTTGGACTCAATGAATACGCGAGTTTTTTCGCAAATTGCGATAAACGAACCGATAAGACAATAACCGGGAAACCGATTAATTGCACGGGTAACTCAAATAAAGGATCAGGATTTTGTGCTAAACCTTTATCCACATATTCAAGCAGAAGTATGTAAACAACATATACTGTAGGTAATGAACATAAAGAAATTATTTGTCTCAAATTCATTATTACGTAATGATGAAAATGGATTGTTGTTGTTGTTGTTGTTGTTGTTTTTTTATTCTTTAATTTTTTTTTATTTTTTTGTTTTTGTTTGGTTTCTCCTTTCTTCCACACTGCTTTTACTTCTCGCTTGCAACAAATAGTAAAACACTACTTGGTCTCTATTTCAACACCCGTTTATTTTCAGCTTATTTTTGTAACTGAATTGAAAATAAACTTTGAAATGCAGACAAGGTTGGCCTAAAAGTCTCGCTCAAGAGTCGTAACTAAACAAACATGAAACCAGCTATCAAGAGAGCAGCAGATAGTAACACTTAACCATAACCATAAGCACAGCGATGATTACGTAAAACTCCAAAAATAAAAAAGAAAAGAAAAAGCGGTTCACTTACTTTGCTTACTTATGCTTTTCTTGATAGATTTTTGTTTTGTTTTTATTTTTATTTTTGTTTTTGTTTTGTAAATAATTGACCAAGTTTTTGTTATTTCTCTTCAACATAAATCATTTCATAATTTGAGGAAGTTTTCATGTCGATTAATAGAAGTCTAGGAAGCAGTTTGGCAGCTTTTGCTTTCAAGAAGTGAAAGTGTATTTGTTTTATATATGGGATTAGTTTTCGTGGTTGGATTGTTTTTTATTTACTTATTTATTTATTTATTTTTTTGTTTTGTTTTCTTATTTTTGTCAAAACCAAATATATAACGGACCTATCCTACAGTTAAGTAAAACTATTCAAAATTCATGTCTTGTTGTTATTATACGAATTGATTGGTTTTACGCCACCTTTTCGCACGATTGTAGCAGACATTGGCACTCGTTTATATTTTATTACAAAGTCGTCACATTTACTTTTATTAAGCGTCAAAGCTGAAGAAGAAATTATTATTTTCATTTTAAGATTATGTATATATAGTTTATAGTAAACTTGATATCGCAGTTCCTCTTTAATTAATAAATATTGCAGTCATGGACACCTACGTAATTGTCAGGATGGCGAAAGCAAACATCTTTTTCCAACTGGTATTTGCAAACAAACTTATATAAATATGTACGTTTTAAGTTTGCAACAAATCTTTCTTCGAAAGAAAATCATGCGAAGTCGTATGGACTGTTGTATGGGATGTTCACCTTTCAACCCCTAAACTCTTATTACACTTTGATGGCAAGTTATTGCAAAAATTCTTGCAAACATACTTGTATTGCTATTTTTATATTGTTATTGTATATATATATATATATATATATATTTTGATCTTAAACGGACGTAGATTTAGAAAAGCTACTGTCATGACATTTCGCTCCCTATGTACAAAAAAGAAGACACTCGTCAGGAATCTTCATGAAAAACAAAAAACCCCAAATACTGGAAAGTAGCGGTTGACATCTCCTATATATAGAGGGCACTAAATCCAACGGTTTTCCACGGGCGTATGCCGTCGTAGATGCTCCAGGACAAATTGTGCTTAATGATGTACTTCACTTTTAGCAATTCGGGACCCATCGATTTCGATCTGGAGTACCAACAGCAAATTAAGGCACACCATTACAACAGACGATAGTAAATTAACGCTTTATTGAAAAATGAGCGCGGTAATTCTGCATCTCCAATTATGGACCATATCATAGAAAAGTTAAAGTTTCAGACATACTTTGGAAGGAAATTTACAAAGAATCGTCGCCTAGTGCTACCATTATATGCAACGAATATTGAAAAAATCAAAACATTATCAAGAATTCGTCTTGCCCACGCAATTACCAAATATCAATGAATCCTAAAGAAGTCTTCTTCTTCCCCCATCTGCAATTGTGGGCAAATGGTTACAAAGCGTTCTGTTTGACTGCTCAAACTTTTCCGGGGGACGGCTGATCCTATGGACATCATCAAATCAGTTACAGAACACGATATCAATTTAATATACTACGGTATCAAAACTATCTCGTTTTCTAGGCAAAAAATGTCTACGTTTTTACTTATGGCAGAAATTGAAATTTATGTCTGTCGGGGTTTTTTTTCTTTTGGCCATTGAAGGTATCCTTCTTGGAATTAATTGTCAACTTTCTGAAGAACTCTAAGGACAACAAGACGCATGAGTGAGTGTGTGCTCGACTATCCGTTTATCTACGCCTGGAATTGTCAGAGTTATGCAAATGCGGCAAACATTCTGTGAAGAAAATGGTTTTCTTCAGAGTTCGATTCAACGCAAATAAAGTCAATACGTGTTGGACAGAAATTGATATTCGAAACCTTCAGAGATTTCTTGGCGAAAGTTTTTAATGAAAAATTAAAAGACAAAAAACTACTTTTATCGATTATGGAAACAGAGATAGATCCTGTGTCTTCGCTCGCAGACAGTTTATTATATTAACAACTTTCTCAGCAACGTGCATCTCGCACCAGAAACCAAAGAAGCAGGAAAATTATAGTTGTCGTGAAACGCATTCGAACCCATGAGTTAAATTTCAATGCCTTTGAAATTTGAACTTTATTTACTAAGCACTTTCCGGGGCTTCTTATTCATACATCGACAGAACGAAATCGATTGATTTTTTTGATATTTACGAATATTTAATATAAAGACATCTACGAACATATGCGGTTGGATGTTGTCCAGTCTATTACGTGAGGCTAGCAAAGTAGTAAGTATGGAAGAAAGAATGGTGGGAGACTTTTGTCACTAGATGATATTTAGTCGCATATATCGAGCAACGCAAATCAGTTAGTGTTATATTGACCCGCAATTGAAAGATGACATTTTCATCTACAATTTTCTTAGTTTTCGTGGTTTCCAAACGTAAATGAAACAAGTAAGAAAATGTTCTTAAAAATGATCCGTTATCTCAAAAGAGACGAAAACGTAAAAGAACTAAGTTTTCGTGCTATACAATATGGAGTGGGCGACGGTGATCTTTTTCATATTCAAAAGAAAAGTTTTCCTCGCATAGGTGTGTGAGCATTGTAGACGTGTGCTTTGAAAAGCTTGGGTCAATTCCAAATTCTTTTGCAAATTTGTAGGCGATATCTACCGCAGATGCAACGTTGTGGAGCGACGGAGAGATGGCCAAACAGAAAGACGGACATGCTCACGTGCACTCCAAATTTGAAACTGACCGAAAGCTTATACACTTTATGGGGTGTTTAAAGCTTGTTTCTACGCGTTATGAAAGACTTATAAAGAGAGAGATAGAAAAAAATTAAATTTCGATACACTATTGTATCGGATTTGTCCCATTTTTGTAAAGGTCCTGCAGCATCGTCCATAGAATATACGTTAAAATTTATGAGAAATGAAAAAAACACCAATATTTCATTAATTTTTAAAAACAGAAGTGTTCTCAGTTTACGTGGTGCTGTAGGCGTGCCATTCCACCGATATAACGTATTTTTAATATCAATTTGCGTGCAAGAGCTTCCAATTCTGAATTCAAGTCGATAGCTTCATTTTTGCGGCCAGGAGAATGTTTAAAATAGACATTACATCGATGGATGGATGGACGGACATGTTCAAATGAATTCAGAATTTGATGACGATCAAGAATACATACACCGCGTGGAATCTTTGAAGTTTCCTTCTACGCTTTGCAAACATTTTGACAAAATGAATATTCTCCTCATCGTTCGGTGATGGATATAAAGCTAAAGAATGGGTATTGTATTTTACGATTTTACTACGAAGAAAGCAAAAACCTTGGGCAAGTCTGTGGTGTTTACGGTCGAGATGATTTAATGAATCCAGCCCCATATGAATGGTTTGCTTGCTTCTACCTCTAAATTTTTCGATGCCGCAAACACATCTTTTATATCAAATATACAAGATGGGTATTACTTTTCATTGAAACTACGTGTACTAAGAGCGTATATTAAATGTCACCCCCTGCTCGTTATATCTAACTGGTTATAACTAACCTCTGCTCTCTCTCTCTCAACATCAGCATGTAGCTTCGCAGCTACATTTGGATGAAGACAAGGCAAGGCTACAGAAAAGCTATTATAACTACCCATAATATCCTCTAATTTCTTAAATAGAAGCAGATTGCCATGTGATTGATATATTTTCGTTTGATTTCCTTCGGGTTTCTTTCTAAAAGAAGATCAAGCGATTATTGGGATCAAATGAATTCAATATTGTCGCCAGATAAGATATCAATTTGCGCGAAGATATAAAATAAGAAAACATATTTTTCTTCGTGCTTTTCTTCGTGAATTTCCAGTAAAAGTTTGTTTTGTTCATTTTAACACATAATTTGCTATAAAGTATTTCCTTAACATGAAAATATGAAAGAGTGACAGATGTATTTCCGCATTTGTCTTTCGTTTTTTTTCTTCTGTTTTCGTTAACAAAAAATTGAAAAGATGTCTTCAGAAGGAGGCGGAATTAGTTGTTTTCATATGTAGCTTACGTAGATTACAGTTAATTACTAAGATTAATGTGAGGCTTCCTCCACATTAAAGGCAACCAATATGTGTTACCTCAGAAAAACGCAGAAAATCAACCAAACCAAAACTAGGCAAACCTCATAAAACCACCAATAAAATAAGTCACGAAACTTAATATGTTTTATAGCGAATCGTAGACGCTCGCATTTTAAACCGTTCTCTAATGTTTGGATTGTAGACGTTCCAGTAAAAGGACAAAGAGCATTTTCTCTGCGAATTCTCCGATAGCATTGATTGAAATGTTGATAATAAATTATTGATGAAAATATTTTCTATTCTTCGATGTTGGGTTAGTCTTACAACCGATGTGATCAATTTTGCACGCGGATCGCTTTAATTTCAGTTTTCTCTCGCAATTACGGACACGTGTAACGTAGACAATTGTAATTTTAAATTAGTGAACAATCAGTAATGCGGCCTAAAGGCATCTATCTATTGCGTGCACTCGTGCCGCTAGCCCTTCACCTTTAGTTTCCTTATGGATCGCGCCACCTTCTAAGTTCGGCCTTGTGGGCTCCCCTGTTGGCCGAACAGTCAGTCATTTCATTTCCTTAGATGGCTGAATGTCCGGATACCCAAGACAGGTGCACTTCTTTGTGCCCATTCCTAGGGGTTAATGTGTGACCTTTCAAGGCCTCTACAGCAGCCTGACTGTTGGAGTGAATGCAGATTAGCTCTCTTCTGCAATGCCTTTTGAAACATTCTGATATGCACCGGAAGACAGATTTAGAATCTAATGCTAAGTAAGAGCATATAAACTTTGTCGATATCGTGGGTGTTACCAAGGAGATAAATATTAGATTAGAGATTAAAAAAATGTAGTGCAACCACGAACAGCAACAGAGAAATAAAAAATGATGGCAATAGTGCAATGTGTATGCACGCAATTCATCAGGCTCAGCGATACTCGGTCAGCTGCAAGACCATATAAAACTTAAACCACAGCGCAGACGTTAGTTGGCGGATTTCACAGTTAATGGCATGAATACTATTATGACTATATAGAAATTGTTTTTATTTTTTATTTAACAAATACCACCAGCAGTTGGATTACATAACGCGCTTGAAAACTACAATAATAGCAAATGAAACCATTGTAGTATGACAATGCATGGCAGTGTACAGTATTCATTATAATTGTTTATGTAAAACTTGTTTGACGTTCGAAGTATTTTTTAGGACTGGTATTTGTACGTGTTTCAATTACGTGAGTTGAAAGAAGTGAAAACATTTTCGAATTTGGCAAAATTCGTCAAGTTTTCTTTACAACATTTGAAAGACATAAATATCATGCATGGAAATATTCACTTATTTCATAGAAGCGAGGAAAGAGAGTGAACAGAAACATCCCTGCAACCGAATATTTATTTCTGTTATATCATTTAATTACGATTTCTATTACGATTTCTATTACAAATACAAAAAGTAGACCGCCCTACATTCCGTTAAAATTATATCTATGCGGCATTTCCAACCGCACTCTTTATGCTGCTATCATTTTCAAATATTAAGTGCTTGCATGATTGCTTTCAATTCTATTTTTTTACTTGAAACAGGCGTTTATCGAGAACAATTGATCCAATATACATACATATAACAATCAATGTATTTTCCATTACCTTTCTGGACACATGGCGATACCGTGTCGAACGAATTGTAGTGGTTTGACAGGCGTCGCACTTCTTCAGCATTTCGACACCGTGTGCCAAGCCATGCGCTGTATCTACTGAATCCGGCAGAACTTCTCATTCGAGCTACAACAGTGTTACCTTGACAACTCTTGCACCATCTGGCCCTGGATATGTGTTTGATGAACTTTGGCAACAGATTCCATCCAATTAAACAACAAACGTAATGAAGGTCGAAAATGCAATTATAAACGCCCGATCCTAACTAACTCAATAATCCTAGGTGGGCAACTATTATTTAATGTAGAGGAAGATCAAAATTATCGAATTTAATCGTTGTGTTCATTGATAATTTGCTCGATTTACTCGAACATTTTCGCCAATAGATGTCGCCGATTAAAATACATGCAAGCACCTATTAACACACAGGTCAATTTCGAATTGCTAGCAACAGTACGAACAGCAGATCTAGTAATTCGTCTTAAACTTGTAGACACTGTTCGACAAGGTCCTAGATTCTAACCTTTCAACAATTTTAGGTTGAAAAAAAATTTATTTCCACGACGCTCGCTCAGTGTTGGCATTTTGACTGACGGACTTTTTTAATTAACCAGCACTTACGATTCTTTTTCAAATCTTTCGCGATTAATTTTGGTATAAATTTAATATATATGTCAAATTGTGACACATTAAAAAGCTGAGTTTCCTACAACGTATTGTTTCGCGGTGTCTTCGCCCCGTTAATTAAATAAATTCTACGAATCATTTAATAAATAACCTGTTAAGTGCAAGTGCAGTAAACCCGTGAATTGCTTATTTTTTCGCAGTAATTGCAATGCTTGCCATCAATTTATCTCACATTTTATAAATTGACTCGAGCTCTTACTTTATGTCAAAATGTCTGTACGTCCGCACGTCTCATGTCTTTCCATGTACTTTTGTGTTCAACCGGATTGAAATTTTTCAAATATTTTGATGAAATTTCGTGCGCTGACACGTTTTGGCCCACAGACGAACGCTATCGAAAATGGCTTGGATTGAACCACTTTTGTGATCGTTTCCTAAATAGTGCCACATTCTTGGTAGTCTTGATATTAACAATACTAAATATCGTGCTTTTTAACACTTTTCGACAAAAGTGGAATAATTTTTCGGTTGTTCTTACAAGAAGATCGAATATATAGAACATATTGTTGAAAATTGATCCATAAACCGATTTGCCATCCGCATTTCCTACAGTAGGTATGGACCACACAAATCTGTTTTTGGAGCCCTTTTGCATATTGAAGTCTCCTAAGAGCTACATGCCTGTACATGATAGGAAACCAAAGTTGTAGCATTTTATGACAAAAAAAAAAAAAATTGATTTCACTAAGTTCGGACGTTTAGGTGATGGACTTCTTCCCCTATTTGCAGTCCCATATGGATAGTAAGCATTTACGTGGTAACGAGGCATGATTTTTAGTATTTTATTACGAAAATAAGTGCAATGTGGTATAAAGCGAAGTAGTAGCAGTATAAAGAAGTATTTAACGATCGGTCTTGCCCAACTATATAACATTATTGCATGTTAATATTTAGTTTATTCTTGGAAATGATTTGACTGAACTGTCACTTTGGAATTACTTTAGAATATTAGAATATGGATTTAAGAGTTTTTTAAATAAAAAAAGCATCCTTAAGAACTCTGCGTAAATCTTAAGTTTATATAATAATGTCCAACTTAGCCCCAGGACTTATCATTAAAAACTCCACCTGAACTTGAAGCAAGGACAGATAGATACCAGGTATTTCTGCTTATGGGACTAACAGGGAGACTTCGAAAGACTGTCTTCTTCGGTACACACAATTTTGCACGAAACAGTCCTTGCATTTGTTTCGCAACTCCTCCTAGACCTTATCAACACACGAACCTACATGAGACTTACATTAATTTCATTACCGCGCAGAGTGAATCTCCACTTCCCCCGACAGAATAAAGTCTACGAATTTCAATTATTTTTATGTCTTATGATTTATTTTTTTCCTACAAATTTCAATAATCTTTCTGATACAACAACAACAATTATTTATCGAATCCTATTTATGTTTTTCCACACAACATATACACAAACGTATATACATATATATTTATAACATTTACAGACATTGTGTACTTACTGAATAAAATGCCTGATGCAGATGCGAGAGCATTTGCGTACATGGAAATGCAATTCATATAAATATTGAGAGCGATTTGATGAAAAAAACGAAAAAAAAAAAAAATGTTTATAAAAGAAAACTACTTTGAGACAATTTTACTAATTTAATAATTTTTAGATGTACGGCTTAGATGCTAGTAGAATAAGTATATTTGATTAGAAATTAGTCTAATTTGTTTAAAGCGAAAAATTTTAAATTAAAATTATTTACAAAAGTCAATAAACAAAAGCTTTCACACGCTAAAGTTAACATCACACTTACAGAATACGAAATATTTAAATATCGAGCTTATCATCACTAAAATTTAACTTTATAGGAAAGTCGCATTAATTTTTTAGAACTAATAGGACAGTTAGGCCATAAATTCGCACAACCCATTGGGCCGCTGTTTTCATCGCCCGTATGACGTAATAATTCTCCCATATGAGCTGCGAAATGCCATTTGCTAGGGGAACCCTTCATCGGAAAGGATAGTGATGACGATCTAAAATTAAAAATTCATTCATTACATCATCATTACATTACATTAACAAATATATTGCAAGCGAATCGTCTTCAATAAGGATAAAAATTATTAGATTACATTTTAAAATACCACGATATATGGTATAAAAAGGATATGAGCATTGAAGTTAAGGGTTAATTTGAAATTTTGTTCGGCTTACACCCACGCATGGCAAACTTGTCAACAATCTCGCAAATAATTTCATCCTTTTCTAATAGTAAAAGACATTTAATCGTTCCAAGTTAAACCCTAAAATCGAAGTAAAGACCGTAAAAGCCGTAATAGCCTCGACGAGTACACAAAATCTCTTAAAGGTGAGGGGCGGACGGAGCTACTATAACAGCTGAAATAAAGCATATTTTTTTAATTAATAACTTCGTCTTCTTTTTTTTTGTACAGAAGAAAAGGCAATAGAATAACAATAGTAGGTGGAGGTTACGAAGGATTAAAGAAAAAAAAATTTATGGAAAATATGAGAAAATTGGATGACATGAACCATTATCGCGATGCATGCTTAATTTAAGGGACTTCGAGGCAAGCAGTATAACCGGTCCAAATTTGAATAAAAAAAAAGAAAAAAAGAGAAAGGAAAAGGAAAAGAAAGCATTCTATCTACACTCGTGTAGCTAGAGCAACAGTGGAGATTATTTAAAAATGTAGATTTTTCTTCGATTGGCGAGGTAGTTGAGGGAAAACTTTCAGTTCTTGACCCCGAACAAGAGCAAAACTTTGTTTATGTTGATTAGTGATCTTCCAATTAACGTATCGAGAACACCGCTTGTACTCGCAAGGGGTTGAAAGTTCGAAAGAAACGAATGAAATTTATTGGAGTCATGCTGCTTCTCCTTATGAAAAATCCTTGTTCGAGAAAAACCCATTTAAAGTTTCAAATAACCGCCCGCTTTTGTACAATAATGGTCGAAAAATCGAATCTTTGAACCATTTAAGTTTTTGCCACGCCCACATCCATTTTTTATATCATTTTTTCACCTACTACTTAAGAAGCCATTCAAGCAACAAAACAAAAGAAAGCTGAACATTTTGCAGAGGTTTCCTTTTTTTAAAATTATTTTATGAAAACATCGTGAATGAACGAAACAATTTTTTATTACATGGTAAATAAATAGAACAAAGAAAACAAAAAAAAAGGAGACGGAGTAATAATTTTATAAGAAATTAAAAAAAAATGTTCACAATGAGTCAGACATTTGTTTACTTAGAGAAATTCATGATATTCTTAGAAAATCTCAACAACACAAGTTGTCCATCTTAATCCATTTATATACCAACGCACACACACACACACACATGACACATGATGTTGCTTGCATAAGGTAAAATTCAACATTTGCTTCAACATCCGTCCTCTCAAATTGGTAGCATTTCCAGTCGGATAACAAAATGTTATAAGGGAATGCTTCTGCATAGTAAAGAGAGCCTCGTAATCGAAGAAAAAGTTATTACACCCTTCGTCCACTTTTAAAAAAAGCTACCTTTCGCGATAAGCGCACAGATCCTTTATACAGTAATATATGACTGTGAATATGTGTGTGAATATAGTAAACGCTTTTCATAGCATTAACTGGTGTTAAAATGAATAACATTGTGACTTCTCCGATTTTACAAAAATTTCGTCTTCAGTTCGTCTTTGTACAAACAAGAAAGAGATAAAGCGTTTCCCTGTCTGTTTTATGCGCAAGGAATATTCTGCTAAGCAGTGACAACTTATGAAAAATCAACTCCAAAAACATCCGACTGCACATGGACCCACTATTTGAGGGAATCCCTTAGATATAAAGAGAGAGAGAGAGAGAGAGAGAGAGAGAGAGAGAGAGAGACAGACAGAGAGAGAGAGAGAGAGAGAGAGAGAGAGGGAGAGAGACGAGTAAATTAATTCCAACTCAAGGACATCATCATCTAACCAACGCGATGTAACTTGTGAGAAGGCATTACAGAATGATTTCTGGCACGACGATCCCCAAACCCCTTAATGTAAGATCCGTCAAAGAAATTTTGAAAGCATTTAAGTAAAATATGCAGTAAATGCCGATATAACTGACGCGGTACGTTCGGAAGCATGTTTCGAATTCTTAGACAATGCAATTGATTCGATCATTAAACGAAAAGATGCCATAAAATGTTGACCAGTGTACTTTGCCAGAGGATTGCAAAACCTCGCTGAGATTGGAAATAAAAATAGAGTTCGTATTTGTGGGAAGGGGGTTCTAGATCTTGCCTGAAGATCCTCGACAACACACAATGAAAGACTTGAATGTTCACAAACGACGACAATATACCCAAACAAAACCAGCTCGATGTTATCATATCGAATTTGATGTGTTTACCTATAGGCACATGAAGAGCAAAAGATAAAAGAGATTTGCCCGCCAGTCAAGTCAATTAACAGGACAACTCGGTTTTGTCAATGTTCTCATCCACTCATCCTTGAAGGTCTCGCAGACCGCATGACGCAAAAATCGCGACTCGTCATTCTATAATCACTAGCAGTGTTCTTTTTCATCGTGCCAAATGTTGTCGCGTTCAAATCGAACGTACACTACTGCTTGCACTACTGTTGTCTTCTCTCCTACTCTTGTCTACCTACAACGCTTCTTGATCACTACTCTTATATCACAGGTATAGGCGACGTCCCCTGAAGGGCTAGTCGAAAACATGGAAGTAAAGAGACCTTAAGGGCATTGACTGGGGGCGCGCTACGTTACGCTACAAATGAGTTTCGAAAAGTTCCTGTTGTCCACTCACAAAGACATCTAGAAACTGCAGGGATGGGCACCTAACTATATTTTCTTTCAAATTTAGCGATCTAAAGCAGATGTAGCGCTACAATTTCCTACATTTCGTTCCAGCCTGTGTGAGGATCCTTTTCTAAAAGTATATGGAATATTTGATCTTGTTAAGTGAAACGCATTTTGTGAATTTACGTTTGTTGGTCCGAATTGCGATTTTTAGGCGAGCATAGGTTCTATTTGTAATTCTAGAGAAGATCTATTTACAAATTAATTAAGGGAACCTATATATTTATAATGCTTGTTGTGACCGTCTTGAATGCCCGTACGAATATTAAGATTCAACTCTCCCGACTCAATTAACTTTGCGTTCTCCACTTATATACTGCTTATATACCCTTTTATTAGCAAATTACCTACACCTAGTTTCACTGAGACACTTTCCTGTTAGTCCTCTTTCCCGCGAGTTCATGTTAATCTTGCGGCAAGTGAAGCATGAGAAAGAATTTCGTTTTCTAGAAAATCGCGTAGTTTTCATGTTTTCATGTTTTATTAAAGGTCTGATTTTCGTAACAAAATGATTGCTTGAGTCGATGTGTACCTAAAACTTCCAACAATTTTTTACTTTCTCTTTTGATATTAAGTAGTGCAGCCCTCAGTTATTGTTATCGTTTCGTTGTTATTGTGTTAATCATTGCAGCCTGTTATGTGTTGTCATTCGAGACACGTGTTTGATTTTGTGTCACTGTACTTGTTTAATTGACGTTGTTTGACGAGCAAATAGTTGTAATGCCATTTTTAGGAATAAATCAAGAAACTAGAATTAAACCAGTTAACAACGGCAGTTACCTTCCACTTAAGTGCGAGGTTAATGAATTATTCATTTTCACTCTAGTGCATATAAAATTTAATTCGTTCAGATCCGATTTCAAAACAAGAATAAAGTTCGCCCGCGCGGTAATGTAACGAATTTAAATAAACGATGAGTAACGTCGCTTCCATTTATAACGCGATTTTAAAGGCGAAGAGCATTTAGCATAAACTTAGATCATGATATTCATTTTTTCATTTTTTTACTTTTTTTTTTTTTTATATTTTATGTAAAATCAATTTTAACCTCAACGACTCAATATTCGATGGAAAAACGATTACTTATGTTGAGGAAGCAAAGCCAAACGAGGTATACACAGAATATGCTTCGGTAAGTGCACATTTATTTACTAACTTGAGTTTCTCTTCTTGGAACTTTTTTTTATTTCGCGGTGAAAGACATTTGACGTCGCCTAACAATTCATTAATGATTTCGTAGCGTTGCAATGCAAGCAAGCGCCTTAAAGTGTCTTCACTTTTGATATTCTAATATTAATTCCAAGTTTTTCTTTTTCTCCGCACACATCCTGAGAATCCGAGTGACGTGGGAACACAACGTACCATTAAGTATTAAACGGCCACGTCTATTACAAAAAAGTGCAGTCCTACTTACTAGATAGATAGATAGATAGATCTGTGAACGTATGCGCTTGATAGTAATCATCAGAATTTTTTGTAAGATTGCTTTTGTAAGACCTCTTTCAGCTGATATTTCAAATGATATTTGCGATGATATCGTTAGTCAATTGCATTTTATTTACCTTATTAGATGAATTAAGTCTTTTTCCTTTTCGGTCAGTAAATAGGGCGGTTTTGCTGCCATTTCACACAACATTTTTGGCAGGCATGAATCCTTAATAGCATCCGTTAGTTGTGTTTTTATAAGATCTCGTCTTTCTTGTAATGTCGTCGCAGACAATTCGCTTAAATCGGTATCTGCAGCAAAACAAAAAAGAAAACGAAACAATAAGTTGGTTGGAAAGCAATAAACATTAAGAGAGAAATAACATCTAAAATAACTGTTTAACGACTTTTTAAATCGCAATATTGGACAAGCAACTACTTACGAACATTTAAACCGCACCCCACTTAGTATGTCTCCTCTTTGCCACATACATGGATGGCATCACCGTTGGCAGACTCACATGATTTCTGGATAGTACCAAGCTTCAAACGATAGCTGTCAAGAATTTCATGACACGCTGCCAGTTACCGTACAAGTTACAATCGTTTTAGTGAGACTACTCCTCAGGTAATTTTCAAAACAATGAAAAAATCTGAATTTCTTGTGTTGTCGATTCAACGTTGACTTTTGTCAGTGTTAGTTTGACTTGAGAGGTGTATGTGTATCGAAAAGATACATTTTTTCAGTGGTTTGCTAATTCCAAACACAGTCGTATGGACGGAAAACAAAAAAGGTGCAGAAAATTGTGTGGAAAGACTGAAAAGTGACCTTGCCTGAGATAGCTGACACCTTAGAGATATCAGAAGAGAAAAGTTCTCTTCAAAGTGGGTACCGTGCTTACCCACTTTTGACAACGACGTGCTGTTGACCCAGGGTGCTGTTTGGTGCCGTTTAGTCGAAGTACAAATGATTTTCGAGGCGATGTATGATCATGAATGACAGCAATCGGCGCAAGCCATGCAAACCGACCAAAAAAGTAGCTCCACTAAAACAACTGTACAGAACAACAACATAAGTCAATGGTCGAAATGCCCTGAAATTTGGACAAACGGCATTTGAAGGTTAAAGATACTACCCAAAAATCTTTTTCATCTGTCAACATTGATGCCAAATGTTTGTGAGCTCGAGAGGAGACTTATCGAATAAAGTGATGACATATCGGCAAGTATTTAAATTAGTGATAGTACATAACATACAAGAAACATAGCACGTAACCACCATACATATCGTTTAACAAGAGAACTACCTCGTACATTAACCTCTTTTATTGGGAAATTTGTATTTTCCATTATATTGCTAGCTTCGTATCGATCTGTGCGCCAATTTAAATATGGAGATGTAATCCCGATTTCAGCTCAGACACAAACTGACACACATATTTTTTGAAAGATCTCCACCTCCTCTCCTAGAAATTGTAAGATATTCAAGTAGACATAAAACAATGGATTTGTTTTAAAAATAATGAGAAACCCGCAATGAATCGTAAGACGTCGTAAAATCCTTAAAGGATTTTTTTTTCATCCATCGATTCATTTAGATTTGCCTACAAATTATTTTCCATATAATAATTTTTTTCCGAGAAAATTTTTACATCAATTTTTATGCATTTTTCAATGTCTGTTCGATAATTTTATTTATGAAAATTTTCAAATGCTTTGAATACTCTGTTCTTTAAAGAACACGTACATACGTTTATTTTGCCGTTCACATGCAGCTCACATTTGAATATTATAGAGTGAGCATAAATTAAAATATATTGAAAGATTTACAAAAAAAAAAAAAATACACAAAGAATAAAACATAATTTACTTCGATTTTAAAACACAATTCAAAGTGCGATTAAAGAGCAAAGATGTAAAAATATCTGAATGCTTGAGTTCCGGCAAAAAAAAAAATAAAAGAAAAAAAATGAAGTAAAAAAAGCATACCAAAGGCCTTTGCACAGGCAAATAGCACAAAAAAGTATATCTGCTTAGACTTGAAGATTTAAAATTTTTAAATAATGAAAACTGATCGTAGAGCGTTCAGCTGCAAAGTTCAAAGTTGCAAAAAGTTCTATTTACGCTTAATAGAAGTTCACGTTAGAGTGAATATATTTTATCTAAGTTTATCGAGTTGCACTCCGGGCTTCACAAAGGAAATGAATAATCTGCACTACAGAGTAAGAAAATTATATTCAGGCGCGAACGATCCCTTTAAACCTCCACCCCCCCCCCCTCCCCTTCGCCAACAATAACTAGATCTACTCTCCAAGTCGTTCTCTTTGATATCCATATCGACGAAATTGCATAGAAAAAATTAATTGACTGCGTCGTGCCGTCCACGATATTTAAATTAGAATTAATACACAATTAGACGGATAATATATCTTCAGGCAAGAAACTGTACGGAAACATTCTATCCCGTTTACCTTATGAGCAAGTTATTCAGTTATGAAAAAGCAAAAAACGTAAAAAAGAGTGAGAAAAATAAACATTTCATCATTTATAACTCTATATAGGCGTGGCTAAGTTTTTCCATTTTTTTTTTTTTGTTTTTTTCTATGAATAGTAGGATCCCTTATAAAATCAACATAGAAAATTTCTTCTATCTTTCTTCTATCTTTAATAATATATGAGTAATGAGCTAAAATCCACAAATGTTTGCTTAGAAAAGAGGAAATTGCGTTCAGTTTACGCTTTATTGCGGGCGCGTATTTTGACAAATTATCGAATTTTTAATAGCAATCTGCGTGCAATTTTCTTCCAATGTTTTTGCCAAACTTCAAGCAGACTTCTTTCTATTTTCAAAGAGACGAAAAAAATGTTTACCAAAGACATTGCACAGACAGAGAGGCGGACCGACCGACAAACTTAAATCGGTTTAGAATTTGATGCTGATCAAGAGTATATACAATTTATGGGGTCGCTGCGGCTTCGTTTTGGGTGTTGCAGACGGTTTGACAAATTTGACATACTCGTCATGCTCATTAGTAGAATATCATTTCTTTTTTGGGGATTTTTCTGCATCTAATTCTGCAATGGTTTTTCAACATTGTTAGAACCCGCGAATGTTTTGCTTTTGCTGTTGCGCTAGTCACGTAAACACGTGACCTGGAAATAATTAGAATCGAACGCCAGCACTTTAGCTATTATTGTTGAACTTTCAACAATAAAGTCTATTCTAATGGGTCGTAATAAATTATTTCCTCATACAAATTAATTTACAATTATCTCATTAAGTAATTAAGTAAAAAATAGCTGATTATCTTTTGCCTTGACAATAAAAGTACTACCTATGGATAATATCTAATGAATTAAGTTATAATCTGAAGTGCTCAAAAAACGAGCAAAAGTAAATTTAATTATATATGTATGTTTGCGTCGTAGATAAGTAATAAACGCAAAAACAAAAAAAAATGTGCATTTATTAGTTCCTCGTCATAACTACTGGCTTCAAGTCAATTAATCTCGCTATTAAGATTCGTTTGCACTTTTTCTCAAAGCTTTTAGTAACCATCAGCGGCCAGCCTAACTTCTTTAATAATTGGAGTAAGTGAAGAAAGCAAATTTTTAAAAGCATTCTTTCATTTTCTGATCCTACCTTCTGCTTACACTTACTTCATTATTCAGTTATACGTTCAGTTGCTTTTCTCTTATTCTGTTATTTCGCTTTCGGCATAGCTACAATAGTTTGCAGAATCTAGCTAAGCTGCGTACAATGCATTAGAAAAATTCTGGTCGGGTTTCCATCAAAATGCCAAATCTTCCTTCTTACATTTCAAATAAACCAAATGGAAGGCATTTTGATCGGTAACTGCGTGCCATTTTTGTGAAAAACAAGACCAAGTAATTTTTACAAGACGACATTTTTTTCAAGTCGGCATTATATCATTAAGTGTGTTTTGCAGGGAACGAAACAATTTGGTAATCGGACCGGCCATTTCCTCCTACAATTTTTTTTAGAGTCATATGCGACCCGGCATTGTGAAGTCAAAAGACAACCTTGTACGTATTGTTTAATCTTAGACCTCGTTTGCACCGTTTAATCGCACAAGCAGACGGAATTAATCGTCTGGCCAGCTGGAGCCAACTCATGACGCATTACAATTCATTACCTTACATAGCATCAAAAGTTCCCAAAAGAGCCTAGTTCCCGTTTATGCAAGTTTGCCCATCTTAGGCCACGATATTTTTCGCATTTTTCACCGTCCGTTTTCAATATTTTCAACTGTGTCTCGATTTTGTTTCGTTTCACCAGCAACTCGCAGATGCAATTTTAGTCGATTATTCGCATTGCTAAAGTCATCTTCTTTGGGGTAACATTTCATTTATGCCTTGTTTTTGCTTATCTTAGGTGGGAAAGAAAGAAAAAAAAAATAAACATATTGTATCCTTTTACAGCAAGGAAAGTTGAGGATGATCGGCAAAATGTTGTGCTAATAATGACTAATAAAAAAAAAATCGATTTTTATACCACATCTGGAAAAGGTTATATCAATTACTGCGGCTGCAACGGCAGCGCATTCTTTTGGATAACTGGGAAAACTAAGGGGAATTGCAAGCATTAAGCGTATAATGTTAACTCAATGTTAAATCAAGGCCAAGTCAAACAATTTTTAATGCAAGTCTTTATTTATTCAGTTACTATGATAAGTTAACTTAAACGAATGGCCCCAACACCTTAACGAGTATATAAAGCCATGAATTTTTTTGGTTTATTGCGAACGTGACATTTGGGAGATAGATCTGTTTGCATATAAGTTTCAGATAACATCGTCAACAATTTCAATAACAATATCTGCAATCGTTTGTTAATAAGAACGATTTTCAATTTCTACTTTTTTTCTTTTCTCTAGCAACTCTACAGGTCACGGGTGAACCGGTGAGTCGGCAAAGATAGAACACTTGCTGATTACACTCGTATCCACTATCCTTATATGTAGGTTTGTACCTCAACGGCAATCGAACCGCAGACTACACGCTGATATGTAAATCGAGGTGAGACATTTACGACAAAGAGATAGGATGCGTCACGGAATCTGCTGTGGAATATGCATATACTATATGTTATATGCAATATTTTCGATCATGTCTTCATTATAAAAATGTTTTGATGGTTGAAAATTATTATGCAAATGAAGCTGGAATCTGGATAAAACGATGCGAAAAACTGACGGTAGAGCATATCGTTAGCTGTTGACTGTAACGGCAAGCAACGATGGCTGTGAACACAGAAGTACAGAACTCGTCAGAACAAAAGCAAGCCTCAAAAATCGCTGTAACGCAGCAATAGAACAATTTTCTATTGTTTGGCGATGTCGAGACCTCAGTTGAACACTCAGTTATCCACAATAACATTTTGACTTTGTCTACAACAGCCGGAGGGCCGGCCCTTTGGAAAGCAAAAGTTATTCCAAACCATCCGCATCCGCATAAAAATCGAAATCTTACCAAAACGTGTAAATTAAAATGGACGTGCGATGTATTCCGTTCGCTTTGGGTTTATGCTTTGACGGAACTGTAAATTCAAAATTAATCTCGCATTTATTCATTCAGTTCCGTCTTATTCGTTAAAAGTGGATTGACGTTAATCTTCCCATTTGCTTGATATCACTTGTATCAAGAGCATATACTTTGCTCGACTGGCAACATTTACCTCTGGGGCTTATCGGTCTTTCAAATGAACTGGGTTCAAGACCAAACACCAAACCATCAAAATGATCGAATGAACCAAATGAAGAGGACATTTTGACAAATTATGTTTTTCCAATAATTTAATTGGGTCGTTAACTGTGTGCTATATAGATACCGCGGACTTATTGAAATCATATAATAATATTAAGGACATACAAAAAAAAAAAGCTGCCCAGCTGAGCTCAACAAGGTACGACATTAACTGCTGCTCAATCTTAGTACAAAAACTGAAATCGATCCCAGTTGTGCCCTGCTATTGAGCATTTCCATGCACTTCTTACATTTCTACTAATTATAGTTATGGATATTTTATAGCATGCTTGTGGCGTTACGACTTTTTCATTATACGTAAATTGTTTAATTATTGTTTTCTCGGGAAAGCAGAAAACTATCTATTCTATTCAACGTGAACAAACGTAAATGGGGCAAGTAATGTTGAATCGAACTCATGATCGAACACGCGATGATGATGATGATGGAATGGCAAAAGATTGGAGAACTTACGAGACTTGTTAAGACTTGCAATTAAGATAAATGCGATAGGATGTAAACGCGAAAAGAAATGGCGAAAATAGGCCAGCGACTCTACGAAAAACTCCCCCCGACTTGTTCGCAACGTGCACCTCTTAGCGAAACAAAAACACATAAGATGTATAAGTGTAGGTGTGTTAAGCTTAATTTATTAAAGAATTTGAGAAAGCGTCAACGAACAACAAAACACTTGCACATTTGCATTAATTAATTAATTAATGTTTAAAGGTGACTGAGCTACATTTGGGAAATTTGAAACTGGCTTTCTTAAGTTCCTTAACCCGTATTATTAATATTATTAGTATTATAATTTCTTCTTTTTTGTTTTAATTAAAAAATAAACTGATTTACATTTGATTTGATTACAGTTGTTAATGCGGTTCATATATAGACGAAATATGTGTAAAACGTATGAAGATGTAAAAGGGGAGAAGCAGTAAAATCGCAATACAACTACAAGCTCTGTTCACTTGAAATGCAATAAATATTTTTCACGGCGCATGCATACAAAAAGCTAGAATATCTCTAACTTTGAAGACGACTGACTGCGCGCCATAAGCAATTGGGAAGAATGTGCAAACATTTTTACAAAGTCTCTCTTCACACCTTAGAACTGGAAATGCGTATTCGTTTTGATGATGATGGAACATGCGTATCATAATTACTTGCTCCGCATTACTTGTATATGCAAAGCATATGAAGCCAATGCCACTTGCTGCGGATCTTCTATTTTTGTACCCAACAATGGGCCGTAGCGATATCGACCTGTAGGACCCAAAAGTTCGCACCATTTGTGAAGCTTTTAAAGTAATTTAAAGTAATTTTACTCAGAAAAGTACTTAACACACATTTATATATATATATATATACATTATTTTTATTGAATTGGAAGTATATCGGACCCGGTCCAAGTAAAAGTATATTAGAATAGCTCTGCTTGAGTGAGAATTTGAAAGTATCGAATGGATAATCTCAAGATAATTACTTTCGTTCGTTTAAAACAACGTAAGGTCGTTAACTCGAACGGCGACTATTTATAGGTAATCTGGCTTACTAGACTTTGCTGAGCCTTGCCACAAAAGCTCTCGGCTGACATAAACGGAAAAGAAAGCACAAGAATGCACATGAAAACAAAGTGGATAAATTTTGCAAAACATCGCAAAAATGAATTCTAAATTTGTGGAAATATTTACCAATGGTATGGAAACATTCGGTGCAAATGTGATGCCAACTGCACGCGATTAAGAAAACGATATGCGCGCTTTAAATGTTTGTTTTTCGAATGTCATGTCACCCATAGTTTCTTTTGCTTTCTATTTTTGTTTTTTTTTTTTTAGATGAATATAATTTCGCTGATTTGAAAGTTTTACATCCATTGTAAGTGTAAGGTAATAGGGTAAATAAGAGTAGAGCTTTGAGTAATGAAGGCGATAGGAGCGCAAAACAAAAATAAACAAAAAGCAAAAGAAATATTATTCAGTTTAATTTCAATGCCCTACACCGTTCGCTTCAGAGGAGCGACGCTCCTCTGTTGGAGCATGAAACAACTGATTATTTTGTTGAATTTATTTACGAAAGACTAATCAATGCATTTACATATTGCATTAAGGTAATTGAATTATATGTGCAAAAATTAAAAAGCGCCTCAGCGACTCTCGCAAAAAACAAAGAGAAAAGAAGACACGATTTTAAAAAGATCTCCTTGGCCGTATCTCACTGTAATGTGCCTCAGTTTTCTAACGAATAGGTGTCAATTACAACACCACGTTCTAGTGGAAGACAATGCTTTTTTAAAATATTAATTTTAAAAATGTTGCGTAAATTTTATTAAAAAAATTGTTTTATTTTTCAAAAAAAAAAAATCCTTTAAAAGATTTGTTATAAAATCAAATCAATGTTAGAGAAGAAGATGATTCTAACAAAGACTTTTGTCTTTGTGCAATGCATTCCGAATGTTCATGTTATCGAAAGTTATCGAAAATATATCCTTTAAACGTTTCTTATATGTTGTAAGTTTCAATAAATGTATTGTTACGTGCCGTGTCGATGCAAAATCACTTTCATTAGTAATCGGAACACCTTAGATGTAGAGTACATACATACAAACGTATAAAAAATTGTATATTAAAAAGCATCAGGCGCCTAATGTATAAATTTATGTCCGTTTCATGTTCGGTAGCTTTAAAAAAAATTATTTGGCACGGCACGAAGAAGGAACGAGTGAACACAATAATATTTTCATTCCGATTGCAATGTTGAGCAAAAAACGTATGGGATCGATTGTATGCACTTGTAAGAGCCATGATCATCTTTGATCATCCTCTTGTGAGATCTGATGCCATCTCGAAAACTATGATATAAAGTAACTGACAACGATCTTAGACACTTTCGGTTTTCGTTACTGCGCTCTTACAAGAGCGTTACAAACGCGCCCACGATAGTTCAGAAACTGAGTTAACTTCGGAAAGTAGCCAAAGGCATTTATTATAATCCCAAACGACTTATCACACACAACAAAACGCAACACCTAATAAACGGCTGAATGCGGGAGCGAGTCCGTAAAACGGGATTTCGTTTTTTTGTACTTCAGAAGTGTTAATGTTTGCACAATCAAAAATCTCATAATCTTTAACACTACTAAAGGTTGTCCAAAAAGGACGGGTTGGTTCCAAACGTGTTTCGCGTAAGTTAAACTAAATTCCCTCATGTTACCAACAATGGATAATTTTCCCCTTTCTCTTAATAATCAGCCCTCAGAATTATGTTCAATGTTAAGTTTTTCTTTGGTAAAACTCTCCCGTGAACTTTTCCAATCATCATAGATAATCAATCGTAGATAATAATGGTTTATCTACAATTACCGAAAAATCTTATTTCAGAAGTCAGAGCACGTAAATATATAAATATTGTCTTTAATTTGTATAATCGCTTGTGTAGTGTCGTTAAATTCCCTAAAAATATGATGTGAAAAATGTATATATATATATATAATGTGAAAAATGTGTGTTATATATATATATATATATATATATATATATATATACATCGATATCGATCAAATACATCGTATATATGATAAACTCGCCCCAAGGCGAACGTAACTTCTTGCGTATATTTTTTTTTTTTTGTTTCTTTTTCAAGTTCTTTTCAAGACCGCTTTCTGTGACCTCAAATAGTAGCAAACAATTTCATTAACACAGATACATAAAAAATTACTTACCTTCGTTGATTTCAATTTCAGCATTTTTTTGTTGAAATTTATTTGACCCTGTTGGAGGTCGATTGGGATCTGATTTAACACCGCGTACGCTACCATAACCGAATAGATCGCCAAACAATATCAAAGCCAAGGCAGTAAATAGCATTATGCGAAAACGCCACGCAACATCCATTGTAGGTAGTTTTGGATATCAATTGAATACTTTTTTTGAACCTTTGAAAAATTACACGAAAACCGCTTTTTTTGTTACTCAATATTCGGATACTCTTTTTCCTAACAATATATATTTTTTTTTTTTGTTTTCTTTTTCTTTTCTTGTAATTACTAATGAATTAGAAAGTAGAAGAAAAAAAATGATTAAATATTCAGACTTTTATTCGTGTTTGTATTTATATGTAAAACTACAATAGTATTAAGTGATATTTAAAAAAGAAAGACAAAAAGTCATTGCGAACTAATGACAGATGCATTTTTAAGTTTTCATTTTTATATATTATTAAATATTATTACAATAACGAGGTTTGTTTAAAAACGATGAGGTTATTGTCCGATACTAGAAGAGTATGAAAAGCTTTTTCTTTAGAGCCGATAAATCGTCCACTCGACGATTCGTTGATAACTAAACTAAGCTTAAGACTGTTAACCACAAACATTTGAAGCCAGTTTTTCAGAGTTTTCTGAGTAAATGCTTACACGGCTACATCTAGCAGCAGAGAATATATTAACTCATTCAGTTCATTTGAAGTGCACAAAATTATCGGAACATTTACTTTTCTCATTCACGGCACATACAAATTATCTTTCACTAAAACATTGCATAGCGCTGTTCCAATAGTTCCAGTATTACTCAAAAGAGATTAAATCCCTTTAAGCGAAATTGCAAACCGGATCTAACTTTAAAGTGAGAAACTTTAAAAATTTAAAACAAATTGCAAATAATACAGAGAAAAAGAATGTTACATGGGCCGGTCTATTTAATTTATTTTTATTCTCTCTCTCTCTCTCTCTAAATAATAATTAATAACAAGAAGAAAAACATTTAATAGGAGGGTATCAACAGTTCGTAGCAAGCGTTATGCTTGTTGCTTCCAAGTCTTACGTAGCGAAAAAAACACGTACACTGAATATCATGTATATATACATATAAATAAATATATGTATACAAATATATATATATATATATATATATATATATATATATATATATATATATGTATATAGTTATGTTTAAAATATACTGAGAGTTTTACACGCGAGTTTTAAAGTAACCTCAGGTAAACAGCGGCAAAAAATATACACGGAATAAATTACTTAACATGTTATTTAGTGTGCAGGAGGAGATTATTTAACATCTTGATAATTCGCGCTCTTTCCATTCAATATAACAAACAGTACATGAACTTTTATACACATTACTGCAGATGCACAAAATTTGTCGAATATATTTATAACTAATAATGTCTCAGCGATATCATTTCGGATAAGTACAGGTACATGTACACAGGGGATAGTCAACGTAATATGAACTAAAGTGTGAATAAAACCCGCAATAGAAAATGATGATGATTTTGACTTGGGTGAAACATGTGCGTTCACGAAAATAGTGCAACATGCCATACATTTCGCGACAAAGTCAATTTATTGGAAGAAAAGTTCAACGGTCGCATAATCTTCAAAAATGCTTGCGGCTGCTTACCGCAAAGCTCGTGCGGTATCACGCCATTGGGCTTTTTTCTTGCAAATTATTATAAATCATTGATTTGCTCCAATGCCCCATAAGACACCCAATGACGTTATTTTCGAAGATTATTCGTGTTATTACGGGTGTAAGTAACAAAGAAAGACTTATGTATGAGGAAAGCTGGTTAAAAATTCGTGTCTAAGAAATCCAAAGACATTCATTTACATCAAAGCATTTTCCATCTAAAATAGCATGCGCCTCTAAACCTCTAAACTGAAAGAAGAAAACTATGTTGATATCTTTTAACGTGTCGCGTCCATTTCAAATTGAAGGCTTATACTTTTATTATTTTGACTATCTCCGCGAATAGTTGCCTATACATATTTGCGGAACTTGATGAAGTCATTATTACCGGCATTCCGCTTCGGACACCGCCCTTATCTCTTCTCAGATAAAGTTGAAAAATTATGCAAATCGGTCCATCAATATCTAATGAATACATAATTGAAAATCGGTTATATGGCAGTCCATGCTTGATACCTTATTGTAATATGTTGATTTAAGCATGTCCGTATGTCCTCCTGTATAATGTCTGCTGTAGATAGTCTCCTGGCCGCAAACATTAATCTATCGACTTGAAATTTAGCAGAAGCATTGGAAAATTCTTGCCAGGCGGTCTGTATAGGCAAAAATAGGCCAAATCGGTTGAAAAACATGTCTACAGTGCCACGTAAATTGAGAACACCTCTGTTTTTCAAAAGGAATAAAAAATTTGTTTACTATAGCGGGAAAATCCACAAATTTGCGAACGTATGGGTGATGCTTCAGTAGCTTTACAAAAATGCGAAAATTTGACCAAGCAAGCCAACCCAACGTTATAGCGCATCAAAATTTAATTTTTTCTCTGAAGCAAGTTTCAAATTCCCATAAAGTATATAAACTCTTGACCAATTTCTATCAAATTCGGAATGCCTAACCATGTCCGTCTTTTAGTCCGCCCATTTATCCGTATACCATTGACAAAAATAGAAAAAATCACCCACGCCTACCCAAAGTTATGGAGTATGCACGTTTATGTTTTTCCTTTTTTTCAATCTTCTATAGAATAACAGCGATGACGATAAAAGAAGAAGCACTTGGAAGGATATCAAACTATTCGATCTCCACCACTAATGATAACATGAGATATAGCGTAAGAGCAAAATGAATCGGTAGTCCACATAGGTTACTAGTGGCACACTTGATTTGCTAATATTGAAGGCTGTTTTCCGTAAGCATAGAGCAGAAGCACTGTTGTCGTTCAATGATGCCGCAGAAGACCGAAATCCTTTAGATCATGAAAAAATATTTATTTATATGCGTCTGTTGCATTGTTCCTATACGTGCATGCCAATTAGTAAGCTTCTGCAAACTGCTTCTGGGTCTTCAATTCCAGCTAACAAACTTAACATAACATTCGCATTCGTTAACAAAATTGCGCGCGGGAATTGAATACAATTTTATTAAACAAACACAATATAAATTGCAGTTATTATTATGTACATAAGTATCCACAAAATAAGGTGAGTTTTTATTTATACTTTTACCGCAAAAAAATAATAAAACGTTGACCCTCAGAAACGATTTAATGCATTTAATACAATGTTATAAATGAAATGAGTGGAAACTTACCAGAAAGCAAGCGACATATTATATATCGGGCATGGGGCGAACTTCCCATACACTACACCCGAACTCCGTAATATTTTTGGAATGTAAATTCTCTTTATTCCTTCACTCATTTGCTTTGTTCGCAAAAAACCTGCACATATAGTAGAATAACACGCTCTTCTGATCAAAAGCCCTAACAGAAATTTTTGATTAATTGCCAGAACTCAGATGAAAGGAGAGTATAAAAGTGTAAATTTCAAATTCCAAGTTTTATTTGGACGAAAATTCAATAATAAAATAATAGATGCAAAATGATCATCATGTGGAATCACGTGGATGTAGGGTAATGAACATTTCAAACAACAATAAGAAGTTCTTTCTTTGTTGTGAACGTATTATCGAGTGTATTTAAGTGTTCCCACGTCTTCCTTCTTGCAAGGGAATTTATATCTTCCTGATCCATGCACGGATTTCCAGCCACGAATCTAACTATCGCAATGGAAGCAAACGCGACAGATGGTATGGCCTCGCGTAGAAATGCGGAGTCAGTTTTTCTCTTCACTCCCAGCGAAACGTTTTTTTTCACTTTCATTCGCTTAGTTCATTTATTTACTGTTATCATACTCTTCAAGTCACGAATGAACCGAAAAGCTATAAGAAAATTTATTCCGCAATGTAATTAATGCCACAAATACATATGTAACTAATGCGATAATTACTTCTGCGTTGTGCCTTTCATCAAGAAGAGATAGCGGTCATTACCTTAGAGTTTCCAGCACAGGAATGCGCTTTGATTCATCCCTTCATTTCACTTAACATCAGCTTACAGCATACTATCAAGCACTACTTTTTATCAACGAACGAGAGAAGTAAAAGAAAAACTTGAGCAAACATATAAAAAATTCCGATAAATAGGTTGATCTTACGCAAATTACCAAGACAAGCCTCGTAAATTCTCGCGTAATATAGATTAGGGTGAGTAAGGTTTTGGTATAAAAATACCGGAAAAAAGAAAATTCAAAACAGTTTTCCTAAATAATTTAGTAATTTCCTGAAAATAGTTTCTTTTGATATTTTCCAGCAACCCATGTATCGAATAGATCAAGCAATTTATGATTGACACGATTTTTTTTCGATATATTTGAATTTGTACACCTTTTGTCAGTCCGTCTTTTCACCAACAATACATAATAAAATTATTCCTTCAGCTATAAGATCCACCCACCAAATGTGCTTTTGTTTAAGAAAAATTATAATTTCAAAGTTGAATGTGATGTGTTTTATATTTTAGGTCTTCACAGTCAATAAAGACCAGCGATATCCTTGAAATATATCCTTTTTCACGGCAAATTTCTTCTTTTTTTCTTTTACTCGAAATTTTTCTTTCCTTTTCCCCCAAAAAAAACTCTTTTTCTATTTTTTTCATCTTTTTCTCGACTTCCTTACTTTGACAACTCATTCTTCTTTTCCCATGATCCAAGAACAAAAATCCTTGTTTCAAAACAAAGTTTTTTATTTTTTTTATTTCCCTTTCAGTATAGATGTTGTGTAAAGCTCGATTCCGCGAGTCGACTGGTTTATACAAATACAACTCTTACAGCCCTTCAGTAATGAATGTCCTCCTTTCACGAGAAATATATAAAAATTTATCAACACATGTTTTGTGGTTGTTCGTTTATGGACTTGATCGTTATATTAATTATTAAGGTTAAAATTTAATAAAATCGTAACACCCGTCTCATTCTGTTCTCATGCTATGCGAGCCTTTTTTGGCGGTCGCAATGTTTTCCTCGCCTAATGCCAGTCCATGCTATGTGAACCTATGTTATAGGAAGGGGTGAGGGCGGGTCTACTTTATTGTGAGATATTTTTCCTTACCGTCAACATTGTGTTCGCTTATATGGACATAGAAATGAATTTGAAAATTTTATTTACGGACAGACAAAAAAAAAACAGCAGATGGATGAAACATCTCAACTTATAATAGATGCTTACACGTATTTTGACCGATCACATCGACTGGGGAAAATGCAAAATGAAAAGTAATATAAAGTATCAATGGACACAACGGTTAAATTGAATGATTTTGACTTATCTCAGCTCTGCATAAAATATCGGTCTTCCGTTTAATATTATTGAGTTATTCAGTGTACACAGCCGATAATCATGGAACGCTCAAGACTGCATTTCCGACATTCATTACTTTTGTCGTTTGATTTGAAAAAATCTGCTGCCAAAACTCATCAAACACTTTGAGAAGTTTATGCTTACGCTGCTGCTCCGTCATATCCCAACTGCCGATTCGAGCTTCAACGGCTTAAAAGTGATAATTTTGATAGCAATGACAAAAGAGCGGCCTGGAAGACCAAAAAAGCGCGAAGACAATGAATTGCAAGACTTATTGGACGAAAACCCAGTTCAAACTCTCAAAAAACATTCGAACAGCTTAGCAGCTGATGACAAATCAACTGTTTGTAGACCTTTACATGCAACGGGAAAGATCCATAAAGAGGTAAAATCGTTACCATACGAATTGACTGAAAATGCCTTTTCGAACCCTTTCAACATCGCGTTTTCATTACTTGCCAGGCAAAAGAAAGAGTCTTCTGTGAGCTGTTGTGACTGGCGATGAAAATTGGATCTACTACGGCAATCATAAGCGCAGAATGTCGTAGTTTATCCCAGGAGAGGTATCTACACCGCCTTCGAAGCGGATTATTCACGGCTGTGAATATGGTGGGATAACCACGCCCTTGTGTATTATAAGCTGCTAAAGCTAAATGAAACTGTTACCGCAGATGTCTACCGACGACAATTCAACAGACTGAACGATCTATAGTTGCAAAAAAGACCGGCAATAGCGATTAATAGACGCAAAGTCAACCTTTTGCATGACAACACTCGGCCATATGTTGCAAGAGTTATCAAGGATTCACTGTCGCTCGAACGGGAAGTTTTTGCCATAGCCAGCGTACTCACCAGCGTACTCAAGCCTTTCAATTACCACTTGTTCAAACCGATGCAACACGGCTTGACTGGCACGCGGTTCCGAAATGCCGAAGAAGTGCGAAAATGGATCGACCATCACTGAATCACTATCACCCCAATATTATTCTTTCGACCACTTTGGGTATGGCCATGCTGCCATATTGTACCAATTGTCACTCGATAAACGCCCTTTTTCAAGTGAAAAAATGATCAAAATACAAGCAAGCACGTATTAGTTACTTCGGCTCGAAACCTACTTCATGCCTATGCATCGATGACGAGTTTTTGGATCAATAACAACAACAATTTTTTGAATATCTTTTACACAATTCACGTTCGCTGTTATATCTTCAATTGAACCTCCTTTACGGTGTGAAAGAAAGAAATGCAACGTCTTCTTCATCTGCTTTGCTTCCTATCATACATGAATGGGCGAAACCTTCAACTAAAGATTATTTCATTTTGGTATTATTTTTCACGCATGTTGCAATTGGAGAAGAAAGAAAGCTCTGAACGTTACAAATAAGTTAAAGAACTTGTTATTATTGTTATAATTAACTGGCTGCTATGAAATATTTTGAAAAAGTTTCGAATATCGAATCAATCATGTGTGAGCGAGTTTGTCCGAAATGATAGGAGTGTGGAGAATGTCCCTGAAAGCTAAGATATTTGACACAATTCGTATAATGGGTACTTTATTACGTGCAACAACAGTTTTCTTAATCGTTATTTTGATTTATATTATCTTTAAAATTTAATCGAAAATTTCTTATTTCTTTTGTGCGCATCACAACTAATAATTAGTTTTGACGGTCCGTTGTTTTCTAATTAAATTGAATATATATATATATATATATATACATATATACATATATATTAAAGAAAGTAAGTAAGAGATTATGGAATGATGGTTAGAGGGTAACTAACTGCTTTATATGAAACATAACAGTTTCCATTTTGTTTCATTTCATTTTGTTACTTCAAATAACTCAACACGAACAAACTTGTTTCCATTATTAAATTGTTTAAGTTATTGGTTCATTAATAAGATATTTTGCTTTTTCCTTAAGCTTCTTATTAAATGTTATTTCCATTGCATTTTCTTTGAAAAGTTATTCTTAATTAAAACTCAACTTCAAACTCTAATTTAATAACTAAAACTTTACCTAGAGTAAGCCACGCAATTATTTGTTTATCAATTTGTTGAAATCGTGATTAAAGTATTGTTAAAGGAACAATGTTGTTGTTGTTGTTTTCATTAGGATATGGAGCATCAGACTGGACTAAGCCAAACCTATACATGTGACTTATGCATAAAACAAATTGATGATAACACACACATGACACACACATATATATATATATATATATATATATATATATATATATATATATATATATATATACATACATACATACATACATACACATGTGAAACGTTACACTTTGACAGTTTTTGATGAGCCTCGCTTACATGAAAAGGACTTTACATATCTATACATTTGTTGCTTGAGTAAAACGTTAAGAAAAGGGCTACCTCGAGCAATCGCGAGCAATCTCGAGAAACCGACAAGTTTTTGTTATTATTTAATATTTCAAAAGGAACTGTTACAGAGACATTCGTCAGAACTACCTCCGTGTTAGATACAAAAATGGTCCCGATAAGTTAGCCAGTACGCCCACGGATCACGCTTAAATAGTCGGTTTTGCATGTATACCATGTTATATGCGACAGTTTTATTGAATGATTTCCTATACCAGCACCTTTTGTGCTTTAATGCCTTTACTGCATTGGTCGATGAAACAATTCATAATTCTGTACATAAATTCATAATTAACATGAAATTACTCGTCATACTTACATCATTTACTTTCCTGAAAGAAACAGGGACTCCTTCTGAATCTCACTTCGCCTGATATCTCTTTTCAGTGGTCGTCGCGTCGAAGCTAAATGAATTAATTATGTCTCATCAACAATTCCTAAAGACAACGGTTAACACATTAGAGAAATTTGCAATCAACAGGTCAAATATTAGGGTGCAACCGGCCAGCATTTTAATCAGTTTGTCTTTTCATAGCGGTTGGGGAAGAGTTTAAAATATTTCAAGGACAACGTTTCTTTCATAAAAAAAAATGCAAGTCATCCTAAGTCATCGTAAGCGTGGAAAGCAAAAAATAGGTTTTCTGATCATTTTACAATGGTGTGCGGAGGTCCTTAACTCTTGATATACCAGCTGACGATACGATTGTCCGTCACTCTGCAAATTCTCTTCAAGTTTTTACTGTTGAAGTTCTCGATCGCGGAAAGACGGAACGTATGTACATTAAACAATCCTACCAAACTTTCGTGCCGAAGAGGTACGGGTTGCAAGGAATGAAAAAAGCGCACGATCGGAACGGATCGTAAGTACAATTTTTGAAGTAAAAAGAAACCGTTACAGAAATATGTTTTAGTTTTATTATAATGCTTATAATGTTCCACTTAATATAGTGTTTAGTCGACTTTTGAAAAATATTCGTTCTCGGGAAGATGTGTCTTATTAACCAAACGCGTTTATTTTCACATCATCCTTGAGATAAAGATAAGTTTAAATAATAAGGCAAAAGCAAAACCTTCTTACGGTGAGTTTTCTTCGTCAATATACGAAACGGTATATTAATGTTAAAAAATGTCTGTCTGTCGCTTGAAATGTAGACATGTGTGGTTAAATTTACACCTTAAGGGATTTGTGCATATAGAACATGTATACACACACGCTAAACCACACATAGAATGTCTATTACTTTTTAATTTAACTCAACGTTGCTCGTGTTGCTCTCCTACTCTAATGATACGATGACGAGGCGATAATTATAATTTCGATAAGTGTGGGCGAGCGATAAGAATGAAGGTTTGAGGTATAAGTGCTTGTTCGTCGATATTATTGCAAATATTTGCAGTTGCAAAATGATAATTTGCTTAAATATTTTCCAGGCAAGTAATAATTATCATTATTAGGAATCGCACGCATACACAAACCGATAATAAGATACGTATGCAAACATGTATATATTTGCTTTTGTTACATGTCATTTACAAAGACACATATTGCACATTATTATGTAAATAGGTTAAATTGACAACATGCATAATTACAAAATATACTCATACCGACATGAGCGGACGGACAGATAGACAATTTGTGTAATCATATCTCTTTGCTTTTAATATAAATTTACAATTACCTTTCAAATTAAATGCATATATACACATTTACATGCATGTATTTGTGCATATGTGACTGTGCAGATGTGTTTGCACACGTGTATCGATATGGCTACGGATATATGGATATATGCACGACGGCAGCAAGTCCGTGTGCAAAGAAAAAGGAAAAAGGAAACATCATAACGTTCACCTTACACTAAATTTCTTCGAAATACGAAGACATTGACTGTCTGCCTGACCGAATCGGTTAAAAGAAACATAACATAAAAGACAAGATGCAGATGATCTGATAATATTTGACATTCTGTGCTACTGTGAATCTCTTCAAGTCTTTTCGTGCGTCGCAGCGTCTCGACTGCATTCCTTGCAACTGCCTTTTAACGTTTATTGACATCTCATAGAGATAATAATTACATGAATATCTTTGTATGTGTGATTGCTTTTGCAAATGCATTTATTGTGTATTAAGAGTTTTCTTAACGTAAATTGCCTGCCAACCTGTTTGCATTACTTGCATGTCTTACTCTATGTTTTTAGGCATTTCCCTTATACACTCTCGCATACACAACCACATATACGAAAATAGATGGCGGGAGGAACAGAGAGAGAGAGAGAGAGAGAGAGAGAGAGAGAGAGAGAGAGAGAAACGCTTATGCATATGAATGTTGTCAGTTGATTATAGCTTTAACGGAAGTGCTGCACTAAAAGGAAATTAACTTTTTATTGTATTTACCTATGCGCGTGTGCGTATGTGTGTGCGTTCATTTCGCATTTACCAAGCCTGCAGTAAACTGTGCACTGCATTATTTTACATTATTCCTATTTTCAGCCTAAATTAATAAATTTATATAATTATTTACAATAAAATTTAATAGGAAAACCACATTGAGCGGATTCGAAACATGTGTCTGTGTCCCAGTAATTAATTTACAACACAACTTTGAATACGAAATATGCTTGAACGATGTCTTGATTTTCGTATACATTAACCCAAGAAAGTAAGCAACATTTTTTCATTTTCGATTCTTCTTATGAAACAAACCGAGATATTGATA